>JAJOZX010004491.1:20000-325000 GCA_023014485.1 Bathynomus jamesi
TATATATATATATATATGGGTGTACATAAAGTCAGGATCTATTTTTGTGAAGCACTTGGAAATTATATGGAATTCAATCATAAAATGATAAAGTGGTAACATTTATTAAATAATTAAGAGTAGGATTCGACGTGACGCCCATCAGTATCCCTGCACAACTCAAATCGTTCCGCAGCATTTCTAAACACATTCTGGAGCATTTGCGGGGTTATGTTATCTGCAGCAGTTCGCATACGTAAGTTTTCAAGACTCGTAATCTTCGTCTGATAGACGTGCGATTTGATAAAGCCCCATGCAAAGAAATCTAAAGGGGTTAAATCTGGTGATCTCGCTGGCCAAGGTCTGTTGCTTCCGCGTCCGATCCAGCGATTTGGAAAACGTCCATTTAGATAATCCTGAACAATTTTGGCATAGTGACAAGGAGCACCATCATGTTGATAGACGACGGTACTAACAATCCTGTCCCCGTCGTCTATCAACATGATGGTGCTCCTTGTCACTATGCCAAAATTGTTCAGGATTATCTAAATGGACGTTTTCCAAATCGCTGGATCGGACGCGGAAGCAACAGACCTTGGCCAGCGAGATCACCAGATTTACCCCTTTAGATTTCTTTGCATGGGGCTTTATCAAATCGCACGTCTATCAGACGAAGATTACGAGTCTTGAAACTTACGTATACGAACTGCTGCAGATAACATAACCCCGCAAATGCTCCAGATGTGTTTAGAAATGCTGCGGAACGATTTGAGCTGTGCAGGATACTGATGGGCGTCACGTCGAATCCTACTCTTAATTATTTAATAAATGTTACCACTATTATTTTATGATTGAATTCCATATAATTTCCAAGTGCTTCACAAAAATAGATCCTGACTTTATGTACACCCTGTGTGTGTGTGTATATATATATGTATATATATATATATATATATATATATATATATATATATAAGGGTGGTTTTATCTCAGAGGTGGAATTCTATTCCAACCCATCAACTAACGCCACTTGGGGTAGAAACTGTAGAGCAGGAATATTTTTAGATCAAACGATATTTAGGACTTGCTCAACTCATTTGAAATTTCACATATATAAAATATATTGATATTAAATAGTAATCAATGAAATTCGTACTATACATATAATTTTGCTATAATAGCCCATTATTACTTCGTCCTTGATGTAAAAAAAAAAAACTAAATATTTATATAAAAATTAAAAACGTTCATAAAAAAAAAAGTTCGCATCGTTCAAAAATTGCAACACAATATTAGCAACGCAGGTATTTAACAAATTTGTGCTTCTTTCAACTTCTCAGGAGCGACGATGTCGATGACAACACGTGCGGCCAGTGCCATCTGGTTGGTTGTACTCAGGTGAACTTCACATCATCGAAGCTCCCATCTCGCCGAAATATTGGTTGTTCCATTCCATTTCCACAATTGGCAAAAATTGACTCTTAAAGATAGAGTGTCCAAGACAGCTGATCTCTTGCTTCCAATTTGGATGACAGCTAGAGTGCCTACAAAAGCTGCTAAACATGTTGTCGAACACATCAAGAAGCTTCATACTGAGTGGAAAGTGTTCAAGGAGAATATCAACCGAAAGTCTACCGCGAACCTTGCCAACCAGGCAACATTTCAAGATGGGTTAGACAACCTCTTGACATCACCCACCAGGATGCCATGCAGCTGATAAAAATTGGAGATGACAGACAATTCCTGGAGGCTCAACGGGGTACAGGACAGAGGGGCACGATGGTTGGAGTCGACAGAAAACTCTCGGCAAGAAGAACGTGTTGCAAGAAGGAGAGTGGAAGCTTCAATGCGGGCTGGCAAAGCGGCTTCATCAAGTGCTGCTGCAACCGACGTCGCTGTTCTTGAGTTGTCTTCGTCGAGCAACTCATCAGAAGTAGAGGAAGAGCTTGCACCATCAGAAACGCGTGCTCCTAAACGAGCTCGACTTTGTAGAACTGCAAGTGTGTAACACCTGAAGGGGCAGCTGCACTAGATCGGACTAATGTGACTGACCAGGAAGCAACACACATATTTTCAGCGTTAGCGTCCACGAGCCAATTCGGTCAGGAAGTAGAAGACCCGATGATCAGCCAAAGCACTATCCGCAAGGAGCGGATTGAACATCGGAAGAAGTTTGTTCACGAGATGAAGGAAAGCTTCTCCCCAGCAGTTCCTCTGATCTTGCATTGGGACGACAAAATTATGGAGGATTACTCTGGTCCTGGTCGGGACAAAGTGGACCGTCTCCCGATTCTTTATCTGGGCAAGACGTGAAGTTGATGGCAGTTCCAAAACTTCAATCAGGAAAGTAGGAAGTAATTGGGAGTGCCATCGTGGAGACGATAAATGAGTGGGGACTGAGGGAACGAGTGAAGGGGCTCTGCTTTGACACCACCACGTCCAACACTTTCATTTGTCATCAGACCACCTGCCCATCATCATTACAACACGTTCTATACTCTGCCCCAACAGCCTTAGGCACACTTACAAAAATGACAATAAAGTTGATTGGGAACAGTTCAAAATACAGACTGAGGAACTACTCACCATATTAAACATCACTCCCATCATAAACATCAACACATTTAATCAGATCATCAATAATGCAAACAAATACGTACCCAAATTACACTAGAGAAATAGCCCACCTCATAAAGCAACGTAACAACCTTAAGCATAACGCACTAAAGATGGAACCCGGTTTTAAAAAACCGGTTTTTAACCGGTGATGAAAATTTTTAATCACCACCGAAACCGACGATAAGAACCAGTTTTCACATTTTTGAGCAAGTCTCCGATCACTTTGGTCCATTTTCTATGAAACAAACGTTTAAAAACATAGTAATTACGTTTTGCATCGTTTTGTATCAATTTTTGTTTGTTTATAAGTGTAAATAATTGTTGCTTCAGTCTTGAATATTATGTAGATGATTGCACATTGATCAGTTAAGATTCTAAGATTTAATACTCCATCATGTCAAAGAAATCAAATGCTTGGTATCATTTCACTCTTAAGAATAAAGAAGCAGAGTGTATGACATGTCAAAGTTTTAAAGTGTTGTGGAGGTTCTACTTAAAGTTTATCATCCCACATGATAAAATACGACAAGCCTCATCCAACTTCCCATAATGGTGTCAGAAAAATGGTGCTTAGTTTTTATGAGAAAAAGAAACATGAATTGGTCAACTACTTCAAGAATCAGGTGAGACAAGGAATCCGCTATTCATTAACTATGGATGACTAGACATCTTTGCAAAACCAAAGATGAAAATCAACATTGGTCTCTTGGTCTCGAAAATAAATGGCTCTCTCGATAGCACCAAAACTAGTGCAATCGTTAGGAAAAGATTGGAAGACTTTGGCTTGGACCTAGATAAGCATATCGTGGGTTGCACCACCGACGGTGCCTCAGTAATAGTCAAATTTGGGAGAGAAATAGTACCTGATCACCAGCAATGCATTGCACATGCTATACATCTCGTGGTTTTGGATATCTTTTATTCAAAAACTGCTGAAAATTCAGATGAAGGGGAAAGTGACCCTACTCCTGAAGATGAAGCCATCGATGATGAACAGTCTGCACGTGAGTTAAGCAAGGATGAGTGAAATTTTATGCAGATACAATTTTTTAGTCTGACATAGATGACATAATTGTTCTTCCAAAACTTAAGAGAAGATTACTTAAAAGTAATAAATAAGGTGAGAAAAATCTGCCGCATATTTTGAAAGTCTCCTTTGAAAAATGAGATTGCAGGATTTTGTCAAAGATGAATTTAACGGAAAGGAAATGAAGCTTATCCTTGACTGTAGAACGAGGTGGAACAGTCTTTTGGCCATGATAGAAAGATTTTTGAAACTCAAAAATTCCATTCCAAAGGCCCTCAGAGTGATACCCTCAACAGAGACGGTTTCAGATGAAGAATGGAATGCTCTAAAGAGCCTCTTTGACACGCTTCGTCCACTGGAAATTGTTTTGAAGGGACTCTGTTCCGAAGATGCAAATTTGCTCAAAGCTGAATCTTCCATGAATTTCATTTTGGATAAATTTGAAAGCAAAAACAATCCTTTAGCTTTTGAGCTATGTCAGTGTCTCATTGATCGCTACTCATCAAGAAGACAAAAAGAAGCTGTCACCTTGCTGAGTTTTCTCCACAATCCTGAGGTCTTGAAAAATGAATCAGCACCGTTCCTCTTTCCTTCAAGACAAGCACTTAAGTATTATGCGGATCATACATTTAAGAGGCTTTTTCAAGAAGCTTAACAGATTTCAGAAACAGACGACCAAGTCCAATCAATTGCTTCGAAACTCGAAGATTCACAATGCAGCTCAGGTCGTGAAGTAAATGATGACGATCAACTTATGAGCTAGTACAGGTGTGAGATGAACAAACTGAAAATGAAACCCAAGATAGATTCTTCTGAGACCTTTCACATAAACAATGAATTCAAATATTTTGAAGCTACTTTGAATAGAAGCGAAAATTTGGATTGAATGTACAAGGCATTGCTTACAATAAAAGCCACCAGCGTGAGTCAGTGTGTGTTTTCAGCTGCTGGTTTACTCGTCACAAAGATTCAATCAAAAATGTCAGATCAGACACCTAATGCTCTTTGTTTTCTCAAGTGTTATTTCAAAAAATCAAGTTCGATAATAAACTTTTTAATTCAAATGTTACACATACTTGATTGAATCAATTAAAACCTTATTTCTGTTTAATATTTTGATAATTTACCTCCCTAAAAAAGCATACAGAATCCTATCGGTAAAAACGGGCTTTAAGAATATAGCGATGGTGAAAACCAGTTTTACACTTCTGTTATTTTCCATCCCTATAACACACAAACACCACACACAGAAGTCATAAAACATCAGATACAACAGCTCAACAAAGAAGTAAACAACGAACTTAAAGAAAAACAAACATTTAGGGAATTCATAACAGTAAACCACTCCACATATACATCCAGGATATACAAGACTATAAACAGCATTACCCACCCTAACGGTGGCATTCACACCTCTCACGCGGCTATCTGTCACAGCCAAAATAATATCCCAACATATACACAACAAGCTAACATTCTAGTTAATCACTACCCAAAGATAAGTCACTTAAACAGAGACAACAACCAGAAACACGCAGACAGACAAACAGCCAGACACAAGAAAACCTACAGACTCGACACGACCATTACACCCTTCAATACAGACCAGACCACCAAGATCATCAAAAACATTAAGAATTCGAAGGCTACTGGACCAGACAACATATCTAACATACACCTTAAACACTTGGGTCCACATGGAATACTAGCTCTCACAAATATCAGCACATATTCATACCAACACTATTATTCCTGACATGGAAACAAGGTAAAATTATTACACTACTCAAACCAAACAAAAATCTAGCAGAACCAGCTTCCTATAGACCCATTACTTTACTATGCACACCTTCCAAAGTAAGAGACTAATCTTACAAATCACCAACCCACACATACCACTATCACCTACTCAACCATAACATTACTCACTAACCTCAAGCAGCACATCATGGATGGCATCAACTCCAGATGACCAGCTCAACGTACACTATTAGCAACAATATACATTAGTAAAGCATTTGATGCTATCCCACACTTCCCTCTCACAAACAAAATACTCAACACAAACATGCACAATAACACCAAAAGGTGGCTGAGGAACTCTTTCAGGAAGATAATCACGTCACATTTAATGGCAAGTCATCCAAAAACAAGCTTTTTCCGAACGGGGTCCCTCGAGGCTCTGTTCTTTCACTAACACTGTTCAACTTACACATGCATGACATTCCAACACCTATAGATAACAAGCTTACCTTACCATCATATGCAGATAACATCACTAACACCCACCCACAAAACATCAACACCACTACAAATAACCTACAAACATACATAAACAGTATACAAGACTGGCTCATACACAATACTCAAAGTAGCACCCACAAAATCAACCATCACCTTGCTTACAAGCAACACAAAAGAACACCAGCTAACTTCACAGCTTACACTAAACAACAACAACAGTCCAAACACTGACATGACCAAAATACTTTGGGTCACATACAACAAATTCTTTTGCAAACCACATTCAGGACATTAAAAGCAAATGTACATCAAGACTTAACACACGCTTAGGGTACTAACAGGCACAAACTTTGGACACCAGCAGGAAACATCACTCATATCAGGTCATCCCAGAAGTAATGTTTTTTACGATAGATTAAGTTTAAACTAGTCCTACTCGGTTTAAGCATAAATTTTCCGAAGGTTATATCTAGAGAGATCTATCGTGTTTCGCTACATACTTTACAGACCTTGACCAGTGAAGATGTGTGTTTTGCGTTATGTGAACCCCTCATAAACATGGCGGTATCAGAAGAGCATATCAGGCATATAATGCTTTACGAGTTCAAAAAGGGGAATAGTGCTACTCAAGCAACGCGAAACATTCAGGACGTTTATGGCAATGATATTCTGCATGAGAGGAAATGTCAAAGATGGTTTCAAAAGTTTAGAAATGGTGACTGCTGTTTGAGAGATGCAGCACGCTCTGGATGCCCTGCTGAGTTTGATGATGACCTGCTGTTAGCCACACTTCAAGAAGACTGTTCAACAACTGTCGAAGACTTGGCCCAGAAATTCAATTCATCCCCGTCCACCATCCATCGACATTTACAACAACTCGGGAAAGTGCCTAAGTTAGGAATATGGGTGCCACATGAATTGTCGGTCGACAATCTGAGGGTGCAGGTAAACATTAGCACAGTTCTTCATTCCCATGAACTCAAATCCGTTTTTGCACTGTTTAGTGACTGGTGATGAAAAGGGGATACTGTACCAGAATATTAAGCGCCGTCGACAGTGGGTTTGTGCCGGAGAACCAGCGACATCACAGCCAAAACCAAATCTTCACCCTCAGAAGGTGTTGCTTAGTGTGATAAAGGTGGTGTAATACACTTTGAAACCTTACCACACAACCAAACAATCACCGCTCAAGTCTACTGTCAACAACTGGATCAATTGAACACTGCACTAAAAGAAGAGAGAGACCACCTTTGGTTAATCGGAAAAGAATCGTGCTCCACCACGACAACGCACGTCCTCATACAGCTCAGATCACTTCTGCAAAAATTGAGGAGCTTGGGTGGGAAAAACTTCCACATCCTCCAGACCTTGTGCCTTCAGATTATCATCTCTTCAGAAGTCTGTAAAACTATCTTGACGAGAAACAGTATACTTCTTTAGATGACCTGCACACCAGTCTTTGTACATTTTTTGCCTGAAAACCACCTGAATTTTATAAACATGGCATTGAAAAGCTTGTAGGACGTTGGCAGTGTCATTGATTCCAATGGAAAATATGTACTAGATTAAAAAGTTTCAGTAGTTTTTTTTTTTGTCCTTCAAATTCCAATCTAAAAAATGACATTACTTATGGGATGACCTGATACAAACAATATATTCACTCAGTTATGGACTATGCTATAGGGTATCATTAGGGTGTGTTAATTTTGGGGGTGAAATGACTAAATTGAAAATCATGTGATTTGGTAGCAATTTAATGTAATCATTTGGCATACAAAATAATATCCTTGCTTCAAAAACAATAAAAAATAACTCCTACCTACATCAATTTTAATTCAAAAATTCCATTTTTTCGTAAATTCGTAACAAAATAACAAATGTGCGCAAACATCCTATCAACATTTAGTGGCAATAAGATATCATTCAGTCTTTATTTGGAAGTAACCAATGCAGTCATGCCCTTTTTGCTGGGGTTCCTTGACATCAGCATTCGGCTTGCTACTTGCGCTTTGATGTAGTAGCCTTCTCGCCTCTCGTGACTGTAAACTTGACTAGCTGCTTCTGTGACCATTTTCACACACATCTCCACACTCTTGAGTGTGAGAAGGCCACTTTGGCACTTGCATTGGGGCCTCTAAGTTGTGTTAAATCTTTGTTTGTTATACATGTTGTCAGTGGTGGTTCCAAAACTTCCGAACTCAAATTAACTAATTCTGACAATTTTGTGGCATTGACATTTATCGGAGGTACCTTCCTTGTCTGAACAGAGCAGTCTCCCAGCTGGTCATCATCTAGTGATGTTCCTCTAAGCTTTAGAATGATTTCCATAGCCTCAGTTCACTCTTTGGTACATTGGCTGCAGAGTATTGCTTGCAAAACTGCCTCTGGACTAGCATACCAAGCGGACCTTCTCACCACAGGTAACACAATGTCCACCACTACTTTCCTTTGGGTTCTCAGTAGCTGTAATTGAAACAAGATGTGGTTGGGCCCCTCCATCCACATTGGATTAAGTTTTACATTGAACCAGTGAGGAAGATAAAACCCAATAATAAATTCAACAATCACCATCAAATTCTGTAGCATTTTGCCCTTCAGTGCACGTTTGGAAACCCAAATCCTGCAGAAACAAATCGCTGTAGTTAACCAACGACTGTGACTTACGGGTCCAATCTCCAAGAGCCAGATTTTGAGGGAACTCCCCTCATCTGATTGCTTGAACAATACGATAAGCGTAAGATTGATCCGTGCTGAGGTCTTTCATAACTTCTTCAGACAACACTGGAAGGGGAGGGCCTACTTCGACCTTTGAAAATTGTATTTATTTCTAATTCCGTTGCTTCACTAGCATGTTGCCAAGGGGGGCTGAACACATGTTGTTGCTCTTTGTAGGACCATCAAGTTCCTGGATGAGACGACAAAGAGGTAGTTCCCCTGTGTGCAAATCACATACAATCCAAACAAGCCTTCTTCCAAGTTTTTTCTCTAAATGCGTCATAACACCACCCTGCCATCCAGTGTTCACCGCAGTTGAGTCTCCACCAACGGCCTGCAGTGAACTGTCAAGTCTTCTTTCTTGAAGCCAACATCATATTTGATCAGCAATTGCCTCTATGTTTCTTGCCTTCTACTTCTGATTCAGGAACAAAGTGAAACAAATAGCAGCCACCAGGTTCGGAACACAGAGAGTAGTTTTCTTCTTTGATGAGACCGGGAAACTTTCTATCCATTCCCTCTACCTCTAGGAGAACTTTTGTGTCATCTCTTCTTCCATCAAACAAAAGGTGAGAGAGACCTTCCTCCTTCAAATCTTTTTCATGCTGATCAGATATTTCCTTCATTATATTTTCTTGTGCTCCTCTTATCTTATTATGATCTATCACTAAGGATGTATCCTCTCGGCTGATGAGGCCTGCATCTATCCAAGCGGCAGTGGCAATCTCTGCAGTCTCTCATAGCCCCGTATGGTGGAATACTGGCAAGGGCAATGTTTGAGATGTCTTTAGTGTTGTATTTCATCTCTTCGGCAAGGTTCAGATGGCATTTTGGAGCTATCATCTGATGCTTCTTTCTGTTTATCTGAAGAGCTTTCAAAGAATGAGAAACCTCTTGATAGACTCTTCATCTCTTTTGGCTTCTTCACTCTTCTTTTTCTTCTCTCAGAGGATTTTCTCTTTTTTCTTAGCAATAACTATCTGTTTTTTGGTTTCTGAATAATCTGCCGAACCAATCTGCATACTTCCTTAGCCTCCTGCCTTTGTTCTCTGCGCCTTTATGAAAGCCAGCTCCAAAACAGGGATCTTCTTCTCAAGAGGACAACGACAATCAATGTGAGGGTGAGGTTCTCTTCTGCATGAGGGAGAACAATTGGCTTCAGAACACAACTCTATGGGACACTGGCAGTTAAAAATGTCAAGAAGAGTATCAAGTGTGTGCAGAAATTTTTTTTTTTGCTAGTTTTCCTTTACCAAGTGATATCTCAACTGCTTTGTGCCAAAGCTTTGTTAATTTTAGCTCAATAGTTCTATACTGATTGAGTACATGTGGTTTAAATAACATTAGCTTTTTTCCACTGATGCAGAAGAGGGGGAATCATGTCCTTTATGAGCTCTTTCTCTGTGTAGTTCCTTCTATCCTTTGTATTTTGTTCACGAAGGAGTAACCCTAGTCTCAGCATGTCTCGCACTGTTGGTAGTTCTGATACGGGAAGCTCCTTGCCTGTACCAACTAACAGGCTCAAGTGTCATGACGATCTTGTCTTCAATTTTGGCATCTTAGGAATATCTGAAAAGAAAGAAAAACATTTAAGTACTTTATATCAATTACGATGTTTCAAAGTTTAGTCATTTGATGTTCTAAAATTCAATAAAAAAATATTTCATGGGATTACAACATAATTAGACAGAAGAATATGATGATAATAAATAATTGTAATAATCAATAATTCATACTTACAGTTAAACTGTAGTATTCATCTAGTAGAATAACTATGAAGTAGGTACAAGAGCAATAACAGCAAACTACCATCTATGACATCTAAGAGGCAACTGAGGACTGAGAGAGAGGGACAGTTCTATTCATGTTGTGACTTGTACATTGTACAACAACTATATGACCTTGGAAAACACTCCATATGCAATCAGTGGGATAATTCTGTGACAGATGAATAGTTAATCAATTTATGTCCTATTATTTAGTAAAATCGTCAATTTCTGAAACTTTAAGGTAAAATTGATGTAGGTAAGGGTTATTTTATTTCATTTTGGTTGGCCAATTTCAAGTTTTGACATGAAAACACTATATTTTCACTACCAAAATTGATTTGAAAAAAGTCAACAAAATTGACACACCCTAGTGTATCATGCTCATTGAAGCACAAATTTCAAGATAGGAATTCATACTGCCTATATAAAATTAAATTTTAGGAAGGGTTTCTTTTCTTGAACTTTTGCTAAAAATCATGTTTAAGTGTTCAAATTTCCACTTTTTTTTTTATTTTTTTTATTTTTTTATATACAGAACAGCTGTACAGGACATACAGTGTAGTACAAATGTAACAGACCAGTTTCTTACTAAACAAAATTGTAACATCTGTTATATGCTACTAGAGTTTCACTGTGATAATTTTCTATGTTTCAGATACAAAGCTTGGTGAAGATTGTGTAGCCACCATGGCTAAGCAAGGAGGAAAGACCAGAAAAAGTTCTGGTTCAAAGCTGAGTGATCTGGTGGGTCCAGGCAAGCAGTTATTTCCCATAGAAGTTCCAACCTGGAGAGCTGTGTTTCAGAGAGGAATCCTCCTCCAGGAAGAGAAGCTGCTTCTGGATGATATGAAGAGAGCTCAGTACCCTCTGCAAGATCTGGCTAAGGACTTGGCATCACTGGTACTGGCACAGTGGCACAATAGCAATGCCAAGTTCACTCCTCCTGTGATCATTCGAGAGAGATCCATTGCCAGGAAGATTCTTGTCAGGTGGAATGAAATGATTGACCTAGTGAATGGCAGAGTGAAGGCTGCAAAGAGAGAGGAGTATCTAAACTTGATACATTGGTTGACATATCCAGCAGACACGATATCACTCTGTGGAACTGAAGCATCTGGCTGTGCTGCTAGAGTTCATGTCAACTGTGACTGTCCTCTGCCTCAAAAGATTCCAAAGCTAGAGATCGAGTGGCTCCATTACCAGAGGATCAAAACCTCAGAAGTTTCTGGCTTCCGGATGGAATCTGTTGATGTAAAGGAAACAGTGAAGCAGGTGAAGGCTGTTAAGAGGAAGGAGGAAGAACAGAAGGCAGCTGAGAAGAGAAACAGAAAAGAGGAAGAAAAGGAGCTACTGCTTAGAGCTGATGATGAAGATGAGGTGACTTCCTTGCAAGAGTTTCCAGGCAGAACAACATCTACTGCTGACACAGATTTTTTCCAGTACTGCACCAGGCATAAGCTCGTGTCAACACTGGCAAAGTCTCCACCTCTGCCAGGAGGAACTACATGGATACCTCAAGCACTGCTGTGACTGCAGTCATGTTCAAGGTGGCAAACACTCCTGCAGCAGCCACTGCAACTGGTTTCTTGCAAGATCTCATCAAAGCTGGCCATCTACCTGCTGATAAGGCATATCTAGCTGTTGACAGGATGAAGATGTGGAGGGGCAAGGCATCTGTAATAGGTGCCTCGGTGGAGGCCCTGGAGAAAAGGACTGAGGGAGAGGAGATAAAGGGAATTTTCTTTGATGGAAAACAAGATAAGACAAAGATCATGAGGTACAATGAAGAAACTGGCCACTTCCATCCTGATATTACAACTGAAGAGCACTATAGTGTTACCTGGGAACCTGAGGGGAAGTATCTCTTCCATTGTACACCAGAAGAACCTGAAGGAAATAAGAAACCTGCAACAGGACCTGATTGAGGAGCCATCACTCACTTGGAGAAACTGCTAAGTCACAAGTGTCACTGGCTGATATGCCAGTTGCATATTAATGAACTCAGCCTCAGGCACATGATGATCAAGCTTGATGGTCCCTACACACACAAGTCTGGGTTCAGTGGCCCAATAGGAAAACTTTTGGAAAAGATCAATGACATACCTGTTAACTTTAGCTTCAAGGCTCTACCAGAAGAAGATATAATTGAACTGCCAGAAGACATTGTACAAAACCTTAACACTGACCAGAAGAACTGCTATCTACTGATCAAAGCTCTCAAGACAGGAGATTTGAGCAAGGAAGTTGCTGGTCTGAAGTGTGGCCCACTGAATCAGTCATGCTGGCTGACTACAGGTGAGGCTCTGTTGATGCTGTGGATGAGGCAGCATGGTCTGAAGGGGGAGGTGTGAAGAAGCTGGAGGTGCTGCTGAAGTTCTGCCTGGACTACTTCAAGATGTATTTTGAGATCAAGATGAAGCACCACATGAGGTATGGACCTCACCATATTGTGACTGCTCTGGGACTGCTGAGAAGCCAGACTCTGAAGTCAGGAACATAATCACTTGTGTGATAGTTCATGGAGCATATCATGCTCACAGTGAGAACCTCACTGCCCCTCTCCTGTGCAGTGAGGATGAGGAAAAGAAGGCATGGGGGTTGAGATGATGAAGAAGATCAGAGGTACGTCTGAGAACTCAAACCCTAAACTGAATTTTGATGCCACTTCTTCAATTACTCTGATTAATTGGGATAAGGAGAAACTGTATGAGCCACTCTTCACTTGTAAGATGTCAAGAGGAGAAGTTGAGAACTTCTCAGTTCACACTCAAAGCTGTGAAAGAGCAGTCCAGGAAGTTTCAGCTGCAGCTCATGCAGTGTATGGGCAAGAGAGAAAAGATGGTTTTGTTTGTGCTAGGATTGATCACAGAGAATTGTTGCCAGTTTTCAAGTCAAAGCAAGACATTATGAACATGTTTTAGATATCTACAAGACCTGCTAGACAAATGAAGATGCTTTCAGAAGAAAAAATCTCAAAACATTCAGTTGACCAGCATATTATTACAAGTTAGGGGTGGAGGAGGAACTTATACAAATATTAAAGAAGAATTGCAATTGCAAAAAAAAAGGTTGAACATCACAGCAACTTTGTGGAAAGGTGGGGGGGCAACTGCCATCACTCAGTGATGCTGAAAAGAAAATAAATAAAAATTGGTGGAGGCATTTCTAAAAAAAGAAAATGCAAAACCAAGAAAGAACAAAGATTCTGCCTGATGAAGAGAACAGCCGCGAAATGTGGTGTGTAGGCAGGGCCGTAACTAGGGTTTAGAAATTAGTGAGGTCCAGATTTTTTTCAAGCGTGGCGGGACGAGCAAAATTCAGACCAAAATGACATCTACAAACACAACCCAAGCTATACACTAAACACTAACACAAAACGCTCCCTCTTTTCAAAAGAAAAGCGGTAATATGTGTTTCATACATGGAGAATGGTTCACACTTTTTTTTTTTTTTTTTTTTTAGGAAATAATTACCGAGGTCCGGACCTCGGTGACCTCATAGGTAGTTACGGCCATGTGTGTAGGAGACTAAAAATCATACAATTCCTTAGTTTTGGGCCATTTTGGGTGACTGGTTATTTTAGGTGTTATGAGCCACTTTGGCTAATCTTAAATGGGTCCAAGCCTGCCCCTAGAAATGCTTAAGGGTGTATGTGAACAATATGGAACAGATGGAAGTCATTTGAGGCAACCAAGTTTTTGAAATTAGCCAAAAATCCCATTATTCAACAAAAAAGTGTCATTTTGAACACTTAAATATGATTTTTTCGCAAAAGTTGCAGAAGATGAACCCCTCTTAAAATTCAATTTTACATAGGAATACATACTGCCAATATTGAAATTCTAAGTTTTTCATTATTCAACCTGAGCATGATACACCCTACTATGCTAGCCCATGCTGGGCACCCATTATTTCAAACACACACAAACACCTTACAGACAATACAAAACAACGCACTTCGTATCATTACAGGATGCACTCAAACACCAATATAACACCTGCACACAAACAAAATTACTGAGTTAGGGAACATTCAGACATGAGGGGAACACAACTCATGGCAACAGCGACAACTAACCAGTGGTGGGCACCGTTAACCAAAAAGTTAGCTTCGATAACGATAATCCGTTAACCCCAATTTTTAACTCAGATAACGATAATCCGATAATTTTACTACAAAGTTAATGGAAGTTAACAATAATCCGTTAATGATAACTATTTATTTACTAACATTTAAAAAAAAAATCAAGGAAAAAAGCTTTAAAACCCATAGAAAATGTTTATTTATGCAAAATCCAACAATAAATAGGTATTTAACTATTTTTATCAAGTTTTGCAACTTTTTTGCTTCACTTTTTTTTTTATTTTTAATAAAAAATGTACTGATTACATGTTTTGAAACCCTTGTAACCACTAACCATTAACTAAATTTTAATTTACCAGAGAATTATTATGGTGGGAACTGAAAGGTAAAATTAAATTTTAGGCACATTTATTAAAGACTGACACAATGTGCTGGTTGCCCTTCAGAAAGACCAACTTCTCAAAGCTAGGCCCAACTGCCAGTCTTGACCTCTTGGGCCTCAGGATGTCCTTGCCGAGAGAGAAGAGCCATTCCACTGCGGCAGAGGACGGAATTGGCAGACTGAAGTTATGGCAGTTTGAATTCATTCACGGAGCGATGATCTTCCGTGAATGACTCCTTGCAGCTAACGTGTTAACGGACTTTAACGGACTAAATATCGAGTTATCGGAAGTTAACTGGTCCGATAATGATAAATGGAAATTAACTTCCATTAATAGTCCGTTAAAAAAAGTTAACTTCGTTAATTAACTGTTATCGGATTAACGCTTTAGTGCCCAACACTGCAACTAACCCACAACACCTTGCCACTACATGTACAATAGGGCGGCTCGTTTTCACACTTTTTTCGATATTTGATTGGGGGTAGTGCGGAAAAGTTGCGATTTGGAGAGAAAATAAAGTGTAAAATTTTTTTTTATCTACGTCAATACCTTCCGGTGGCGGCGAGTCCTTAAAAATCGAAAAATAGGCCTAACGGGGTAGATTGGAAAATGGTTTTAAAGACTTACAAAATAAACAATAAAAATTTCAGCACAATCTGTTAATAACTTCCAGTGGCATCTTAGCCGTTAAAATATCCAAAATATTGATTTAAAGCAAGTTTTAACAAGATGTTATACAAATGTTAATTCCAGTATATTTCTGTGCAAACAACCCTGAGAACACTATTATAGGCTTGAATAAATTAATAGCAGTCATTGAACATTATATAAAAATTATATAAAATGTGTGTGTTTTTAGGCCTATTTTTAAGGACTCGCCGCCACCGGAAGGTATTGACGTAGATCAAAAAAATTTTACACACTTTCTCTCCAAATCGCAACTTTTCCGCACTACCCCCAATCAAATATCGAAAAAAGTGTAAAAATGAGCTGCCCTAATGTACAATCATGCACCAACACCTCGCACCAGACACATTATAACCAAATACTCCATTCCATACCATGCCCCACAGACATCACACAGTACAGAAAAAAAAAAAAAAAAACACACCTAAACTACAAAGCACTGACACGACTCGGTCCGAATGCGGTCCTAGGTGCGAAGCCACCACCCATTGACATGTCAGAGATCAGCCTGAGCAGATCTGATTGCATTAACTTAGCACAATTCCAATGTGGACATCACCCCAACTTACAGACATATAAACACAGACGACACCTGCCACCTGTGCCAGGACACACCACAAACAATTGAACACATTATGACAGACTGTACCACTCTAGCACAACAACGAACACAACACCACATCACTAGTGCGCTGAACCTCTGGTCCACTCCAGAGGGTGATTGGTTACCTGCATGCTGCCAGCTTGCTCAATCAGGGTGGTCCAATCATCTAAACAACAACAACATTTCAAAGGGAGGAGTTTGTGTTCGTTTGGAAACTGAGCTTGAGGAATTTATTGAACTTGGCATGTTGACATCACATCTCAGAGATACTCCAGGAGATGGTCTTCAGTCTTCATGATGTCTCTAGATCCAAATCTCCAAATATTCAGCTCTTCCGTCAGTTCCAAGACTACTGGCCTTACCTCGATAAGACAGCATACTCCTCGGCAGTAGATGAAGACCTAATCCATGTATTAAAGGGATACAAGACTGAGGTCATTGTATGTTATTGTTGACCAGCTGTCCAAATTTCAGCCACAGGATGACTAACGTGAGCTCCTTGAGCTGACAATTATCTTCCTTGGAGAGGTTCCTCCACGCAGGATCATTTCCGATATCCAGGAGCAATACATCAAGCTCATTGGATGGCTTGAGCTATCTACACCATCAAACTGTGGCTCTTCCACAAGGAGTTTCCCCTTTACCAGCATGGATCAAGAAGGCCATCGTGCAGTGATATGGTGTGGAGCCACCTCCAGGAAGTAAACCTCTGTCACAGCCATCTTTGTCAAATACTGGTTCAGAGTCCATCTTCAGTTGAAGCTGAGAAACAATCTGAATCTCCTCCATGCACTAACTAACTATGCTGATAAAGATATATCTAAAGCTGTCAGCACAGCATTCAGCCACCATCTTTGGTATCTATCAGAAACATTGGTAGGCTTCAGTTTCTTCAATGACAGTTGCAGCAGAGAAGAGGCAGATGGTAAATGCCCTGAAAATCAAAATCAGGTCTGAGGAGCCCCCCCTAAACAGCTCTCTCCAGTTGGCCAGGCATGTGGGAAAGAATTACATGATTTGTCACCATGTCAACTCTGAAGTTTTTTGAAATACTTGAACTGCCTCAAGATTTCTTGGAGGAGGATCCAACACTTTGGCCAGTCCATGAATCATACAGGAGCAGCCAGGCTACTGTCCAGTCGGTGAAAGTGATCAATGACCTTGCAGAATGCAGTGTTGCACTCATCCAGGAGTTCAATGCATCTCTCACGCACAGCAGAGAGCAGAAGCAGTTCTTTCTAAAAGTCATTGAAGATCACCAGGTCTTCTTGTCACCAACGAAGTAGTTTGCCATCATGCGAACCAAGCAACAATGATTATCTGGCATTCATCTAATATATGTCATGTAAATTGGTCAATGAAGAAATTCCAATGTTCTGTTTTTGTACAATATACACAAAACCACCCTAAAATAAATAAATAAATAAATAAATAAATAAAATATATATATATAACATATATATATTCCACATATGATTCAGAGATTGCTATAAATGAAAAACAGATTTCATACATTTATATACTTCATCTCGAAGAAATAATTTTCTATCGTCGCAGCGTGGCCATGAAGCTTGAACTTGGGACCAATTACATAAGCAAGGAGAAAAGGTACCTCTGGGATCCAATGTTACCTTCCATGACAAGTATGTGCGCGCTTTTCATCTCTAACAATACGTCAGGCAAGACTAATGTCCACCCCAACCACCACAAAACCAGTTCCATTCCTTTCTCATTAATGCTTGGGCAAAAGCCCTTAAAATATGTAATTTTTTTTTTCAAATGTCCAACACCATGTTATAATTCATAAAATATATAATCTAAGTCAATCATGTGGAAATCTGCCCCCTACTGGGTGAGAAGCATTTCTCCCCTCCCCCCCAAAATGTTTTCCAGCATCAGGTTGTATAGCTTATCAGAGAGGATCAACTTATAGGCTGAGAACAATCATTCAAGTGTCAACTGATATTACTGGGCAATGTTTGAAATATCAAGTGATACCCAAGGTATCTGGCTACACACAAAATGCACTAGCGAATTAATGCCATTAAGTTGGCATGTCAAGAATTTTCTATAAATCATGGCGAACATGCAAATGTCTGCACTAATATCAATTATATGTACCAACCCCTTCAATATGCATTTTCCTTAATCCCAGTCTCTAACAACACTAGGGAACAACATTTTTGTTTCTTGAAAACTATTTGGTGTTTCTTATAGAACTTTTGATGCTGATTCCAAATATGGTTTCAGAATTTTTCTATCACCCACAGTTTGAGAAAATAATATTTCCATTTACTCAGAGTTTTCCCAAAATATTAGTTAAAATTAAGTGTACGTACTAATTTAATTTTACTTTCTTTTTTTTCCAGGTTAACTATATTTAATAGTATTTTTTGCATTAAAAAAATATAGCTATTTAAACAAACAGATTTTTAATAAAAATAATTTTTTTTTTCAAGTTTTGCTCAAATTTTAAAATTTTTCATAGTAGAAAAAATTGTTTTTTCATTCCAAAAAGTTTTCCGTGATTTCAATAATTTTCCGCCAGCATGAATCAAAACTATTAATCCCAAAGATACATTTTGCTACGTATGTGGAGAACTGACCATAATGGCACAGAGGAAGATGATGACCCCACTCGTGAAGAAGGCTTATGAACTTTATTTTGGATGTAAGGTAGGCAACCAAGACAAATCATGGGCACCTCATATCTCATGCATTTCCTGTGCCATCACTCTTAGGGGTTGGATTAAAGGTACCCGCAAATCTATGCCATTTGCCATACCAATGATTTGGAGAGAGCCCAAGGATCACCTAACGGATTGCTATTTTTGTATGACTAACATTTCATGATTCTCTGCCAAAAATAAACAAAATTCAATACCCAAATCTTGCATCTGCCATGAGACCAGTACTACATGACGATGATAACCCAATTCCAACTCTCACAAAGTCATGGACACTGGATGAAGAATCTGAAGTTGAACCAATGGGAAATTGATGACACTAAAGATACAGACTTTCAGCAACCTGAATCAAATAAACCACGTATGATAACGCAGGTTATGCTGAATGATCTCGTGAGAGATTTGGACCTTCCAAAAAAGAAAGCTGAATTATTGGGCTCCAGGTTACGTGAATGGAATTTGCTGGCAAAAGATACAAGCATATCGGCATTCCGCACTCGCCAAAAAGATCTGATGCAGTATTTCTCCTCATCAGGTGGTTTATGCTACTGTAATAATGTAAATGGACTGCTGTTAGCTCTCAGTCATGAACACAAATCTGAAGATTGGCATTTATTTATTGACTCTTCGAAGCTAAGCCTCAAGGTTGTACTACTTCACAATGGAAATAAATACCCTTCCATTCCTGTAGGGCATGCTGTCCACATGAAGGAATCTTATGAAAATATGAAACTCATCCTTTAGCAGATCAATTATGACCAGTTTCGTTGGTATATATGTGGGGATTTAAAAGTCATCGCGCTTCTTCTGGGAATGCAGCTCGGTTATATGAAGTTCTGCTGCTTCCTTTGTGAATGGGACAGCAGAGCCAGAGATTTGCATTATTTTGTAAAGGATTGGCCACTTTGTTAAAAATGTATCCCAGGACTGAAGAATGTCTCATGAACCCTTAGTTGACCCCAAGAAAATATACTTACCGCCACTTCACATCAAACTTGGCATCATGAAAAATTTTGTCAAAGCAATGAACAAGGAAGATGAGGCATTCAAATATTTGAAGAAAAAGTTTTCACGACTTAGCGATGCAAAGATAAAAGAAGGGATCTTTGTTGGTCCCCAAATCAGAGCTCATGAAAGATCAAAAGTTTGATGATGCCTTGAGAGGAAAAGAAAAAGTGGCATGGGAGGCAATGAAGAATGTTGTCACAAATTTTCTAGGGAACATCAAAGCCTCTAACTATGAAAAAATAGTGCAGGACATGATTGAAGCATATAGGTTATTGGGATGTAATATGTCACTAAAAATCCATTTCTTGCACTCCCATTTAGATTTCTTCCCTGAAAACCTCTGCGACGTAAGCAATGAGCATGGAGAAAGGTTCCACCAAGATATAGCTACTATGGAGAAACACTACCAAGGGAGGTGGGATCCAGCAATGTTAGCTGATTACTGCTGGACATTGATGCGAGAAGCTCCTAATGAAAACTACACAAGAAAACCAGTGACAAAGAAGTTTAAGAATAATATTTTAAATGCCAATCTGCCACTAATATAATTTTTATGAAGTATTTTTACTAACTTCTATACACTTTTTGAATAAATATTAAAATACAAATTTCTCAGCAACCTTGGGTGATAGAGAAATTCTACGGCTATATTCAGAATCAGCGGAAAAAATCCTATAAGACGGATCTGTTCACGTCCAAGAAACAAAAAAAAAGTTAAAATTTGTTCCCCAGTGTAATTAGATCCTTCCATTTTTTACGTGGTCTTCCTCTACTTCACACCACACACCTGATATCATACACATTTTTATTTTTGTTCATTCGCTCCAGTCGCATGCATCTTGAGGCAAAGACGACCCCAAAAACTGATGCTAGATGGTATAAACTGCAACCTGGATCAGGATGCAGCAGATTCTGCTGTCAAGCCATTCTAAAAATTCTTAGGATAACATACTCTAACAAAGCTTAAAACTGCGAAATAGGAGTATCCATTCCAGAATTAGAATCTATTAAAATGTGGTGACAGGTGGTCAAAATTTCTGTGCTGAAGTATTCTGATGTATGTATATACACACACCATATTTCATATTTGATATTTCTTCCTTCAATTCTAGTAAGGTATCAAAAACAGCTGGATTAATAATAAATCAAATAACAGTGCTAATAAAACAGTCACTTTCGCTTTATTTTTAAAATTAAGTGCCCAAAATAAGAAGCTGTGTCAAGTCAACTGCAATTCTATTTACAGAGAGCTTTTTCAGTTTACTGTCCTACCAAGTAATTCTATCAATGTCTACTTTAAAACCAAACTTACCATAAACTGGCGTTTTTCCTGGAAGAACCACACAGACAAGTTGAAGTCCTGTAAATGTACTCTTGAGATACCGGAACATGGGTTCAACTTGATCAGGGCCATTTGCATATTTACAGAAGCAAGGTTGCCCAATAATAGGCATTCCTACATGAAAGAGAGAGAGTTTATTATAAGTTATTGTTAAATGAACCATACATATATACAGGATGGGGCACGGGAATCAAGTGTTTTTTGAATAGCTAGTAATCGGCCATTAGGAATGGGAGGGGCGTGCGGTAGGTAGCATTCCATTCCTGGGTTCATAGCATTTAACTTTAACTAACACTCACCTTTATCTTTCAGGTGCCATCATGGAGCAGTGGACGTTAGAACACCGCATGTTCGCGTATGATCATTTTGTTAGGAGTGGCGAGTCAGTGACAGCAGTTCAGCGTGCGTTTCGCCGCAGATTCAACATTCATCGAAATGACTCTGTTCCCGCTCGTGACACAATCTTACGTTGGGTTAACAATCTTCGAACAGGAGGCTCAATAATGAAAACAAAACCGAAGGGGCCGCAACGCACTGTGCGTACTCCAGAGAACGTTGAAAGGGTCAGACAAGCGATGTTGCAAAGCCCAGGCCGCTCTGCTCGGAGACATTCAGCTGCACTCGGAATCAGCAATCGTACTGTTAGACGGATTTTGCATGAAGAATTACATTTTCACCCATACAAGTTAGCGATGGTGCAGGAATTGAATGTAAACGATTGCCCCAACGACTGAATTTTGCACAGGAAATGCTTGCACTTTATGAGCAGAATGAAAACATGATGGTGGTAATAAGTGATGAAGCCCATTTCCACCTTAATGGGGCCGTCAACAATCAAAACTGTCGGTATTGGGCTGCTGAAAATCCGCGACAACTCCATGAAAAACCGCTGCATAGCCCTAAGGTTACAGTTTGGTGCGCGGTGGGAAAGTTTGGCGTCATCGGTCCCTATTTCTTCGAACAAAATGGGGCTACCGTTACCATAACATCTGGGCGTTACATTGAGATGGTGAACACCTTTTTCATTCCTGAGTTACGAAGAAGGCGTATTGCTCGTCGACATTTGTGGTTTCAGCAAGATGGGGCCACGCCACACACCGCCAGAGCGTCAATGGCTGTTCTTCGCCCCCGTTTCCCAACCATCTCATTTCGAGATTTGGTGACATTGCATGGCCCCCTCGGTCCCCTGACTTGTCCACATGTGACTTCTTTCTATGGGGGTACCTCAAGTCACGTGTCTACGAGGACAAGCCCCGTACATTAGATGCATTGAAGGAAGCGATCCGTCAACAAATCATCCAAATCAACAGAGACCTGCTGGGAAGAGTGGAGGCCAATTTTCGTAAACGCCTTCAACAATGCGTCGACGGCCAAGGACATCATATGCCAGATATAATTTTCGGTACATGATTATTATGACATGAAATGCTATGTTCTTACGAATGCTGTTCTACCAATATATTTTCTTTACAAAAATAAATATCATTTTCCTGATTATTCCAAAAACACTTGGTTCCCGTGCCCCACCCTGTACATGTTAAAATAAAAACCCTTTTGCCATTTATTATTTTTTCAGATATTGCTCTCTTTATGCAATAAAAAATACATTTACAGAGAAATATAGTTTCAATAAATTACTTTGCTATATATGTTGTGGACGCAAATAAAAATACTGCATCGTTTAAATACATAAAATATTTTTTAATTAAGCTCAGACCTACAGGCCACGCATAGGCTTATTTTAGCTTCTCATACTTCAAGAGTAAAAATAAATAATTATATAGAGTTAATCCTTTCTGTTACAAAGACAAAAGATACTGTATCTAGAATGTGTGAAAATTATAAGAGACTTAATATTAATTAATGTTAGGCCTAGATTATAGCAGTTTCCAAGTCTTTTTGTGCTGGGAACTTTGTTTCCCTAAATGATACAGCGCACAATTAAACTGCAAAAACAACTTCAAAGATTACTTCTCATGCGAGGATGGAAATATTGTCAAGAGGTGGATACTTAATCCATTCAATAAAAAGGTGGTAGACTGCCGGGTTTGCAAGACACCTGCACGATAAATCGATTAAACTTTCTTCTAACAAGACTACAATTGCCATTCCCATCAGAAGGTTTGTGTACATTTTAAATCATGGATAAATGGGTATCCAGAGCTGATGTTTAAAGCATTGAAAAACATTTTCATTTTGAAGTGTAATAATTATGCCAACTGGGATTCTCTTCAATGGTTTCAATTAATAGAAAGCATCAAAATGAACTACCTGTAGAGAATGACCCATTACTTCGTGTTTCAGCTATTCAGCCAAACAAAAATTTAACAAATGCAAAGCAAGAATGGGTATCTCATTGAAAGACAGCAACGTCATGACCATGTCCAAACACCGCTTCCAGTCAATCATCTAAGTTAAGTGACATTGGGTCTGAGTGACTATCCTTCGCATCCAGATGATGTAGCAACCAGTGGTTCAGATACCATGTAAAGCTGTAGGTCCCTTCATAGTCAAATGAAGTTCGCCATTATGTAGGTGGTTAAACAACTCTTAAAAACACTATTAAAGAAACATCAGCAGTTTCCACTGGAAAAGAAAACTGAATTCCCACGTAAGCTGATTGTGTTTATAGAATGCTCCCAGTAGTGTATGTAGTGCATTTTATAAACATTCCTAGTTTTCTACACAAGGTATCGCAATAATGAGAGCCTTGAACTCTTTTATAGGTGGATTCAACTGGTTTTTTCACATGCAATGGCTCCAGTATCAGTACCAGAAAATATTAACAAACATGGTGATTTTAAGAGTAGAAACTGCTTAAAAAATGGACTTTTCTGTAAAAAGTGTGTGGGATATTATCAAATGCCATCTTGAAACAGGGCCAACTAAAGACAAACAACGAAAAGGAAGGGTAGGAAAAATGAATCACAAAACTAGTCCTTGAAAGTTACATGCCAAAGAAATTGAAGACAATGAAGTTGTTCACAGCAGGACTAATTCTTAACATGGCACTAACATTTCAGTCGTAACAATACGATATTCATTGCAGAAGGCAGGGTTCCGCGGAAGAGTTGCTACCAAAAAACCATACTCGAGTCCAGGAAACAATTCTAAGAGTAAAATATGCACGAGATCATGCCCACTGAAGTCATCAACTGATTGGGCGAAGGCTCTGTGAACAAACCAGTCAAAATTTGAAATCTTTGGGACCAAAAGAAGACTATGTATGACAGTGACAGGATTAGAGATATAATATGTAATCACAACCAACAGTAAAGCATGGTGAGGGTGAGCCATCAATGTTTTGGGGTCCATACATTCATCTAGGGTTGGCTCCCATGTGAAAAACCATGGTACTCTAAAGAAAAGTACAAGCGAATTCTTCAACTGCATGCTGTGCCAGATGGAAAGCATTTGATTGCACAAGGATTCATCTTCCAACAAGATAATGATCCTAAACACACGGCACAAATTAAAAACATGTTTCAGGGGGCAGGAGGATGGTGGGGAAATAAAAATTCTGGAATGGCCACACAAAGCCCTGACATGACTGTACTTGAGGATAGACAGAACTATGTAGACATTGAGAAGGATAAACTGGTCATCCAATACTGAACTGTAAAAAGACCTGCAGAATATTTGGATGAATACTGACTGCTTCATCAGTGGTAAAGAAATATGCTGCCAGCAGCATTAACAGAGTCCAAGTTGTTATAAAGGCAAAAGGGGGGTAGGGGGCATTAAGCTGGTGGATTAAAATGAAAAGTTTTTGTAGGAGTTTGCATAATTAGGAAGGATTCCTGAGATCTCCCCAATTCTACAGTAGGCCTTCTTTGAAAGCCAAGCCTTCAGAATTACTTATTATAATTAAATAAAAAAAAAAAATTGACTTGAAATTCTCTTTTTATAGAGATTAATCTAAACTCTGAAGCAACTGTATCCTACTTAAAATATTTTACTGGAAATTTAAAATGATCTCTCCATGCAAAAGCCAAATTCGCTTACCAGCATCATTACTGATTTTCTGAAGTTGCTGAGTAAAGTTCCTGAGAGCATCTTCTCTCACAGTACGTGAAGGGGCAAAGCAAGCAATGGCCCAAACCCTTATTTCAACCCCAGTGAAGAACTGCTTGCCACGCATGTCCCAAACACCTTGGTTGGGAAGTGCTTGCTGCTTTGTACGACCCCCATACTGGAGCTTCGGAGGTGGGAGAACACGACCTCTCACCTAAAAAGGTCCAATCCATGAAACAAGAGAAATGTTTGAGAAACACTTATTCATAAATAATTAAACTGACGTACCTCCATCATAGCATTGCTTATGTTTAGTCCAAACTCTTGCATGTAAGGATCATTATTAAAGTCTGCTTTGCGAACCAAATTAATAATTTCTTTTTCCCTATCAGGAGCTGATCTTGCAGTGGCTTTGATCATAGTTGATGTCTGCATGTCTGTCAACTTCTTAATGCAGCGCTGACCAGCAACTATGTTGCAGACTTCAAGAGGTAGATATGTGTGCTTGTGTTCTTGCCCAACCTACAAAAGCAAATAAGAACGCAAAAAGTCAAGCTTCAGCAAACTTTAATTTTATGAAAACTCAAATTTTAACTTTTTTTTTTACATGAAATAGACAATACATAGGATGCACTTAGCTTCCATAAGAATTACCTGTAGGCATGGAAGATGAGGGTACCTCAGTCTCATTTTGTACTTGTCTAAGAAATATTTAGCTACAGTGCATTCGACTGTTTGCCCATTCTCTAACTGGAGAGGGAATCTACATGAAGAAAAAGTTACACTATTTAATGAATGAAGAATCACGAAGTTATTTAAACACAAAAAAAATATTAAAACAGTAATTAACACCATGAATGAAGCTGCTTACGATTGCATTTGAGCTGGACGTCTGGTAACATTACAAACTCTGTACTTTCTTCTCATTTGGCCACAATGCGTGATTTCAATCTGTATTAAACAAATTATTTTAGCCATTTAAATCAAACTATTCACTCCCACAGAAATAGCAAGATTTGATTGCAATACTCTTTGACTTTAAAGATTGAGTAAGTATTACTTTTTGTCCCATTCTTCTACCGGGTCAAAGGGATTAAAACCTTTTCTTATTTAATAATATATTAAAACAAACCAATAAACATACTTTTAAACCCTTTATTTCCTTTGTAAATTTAACCCTCTGAGAGTCAGTGAGTGGCTTCCTTTGTTCTGCAATTTCTCTTATATCTAAAACTTCACACATAAATTCGATGACTGCCTGTGCCTTGTAGAAAGCAGTGGCAGAAACTGAAAGCAAAAGGCCATCATTAATATGAACTATCTATTAAGAAGGCCAAATGCCAATTCATAAAATTATAAGCTTAAATAAAAGTCTACCAATGTGGAATACCTGCATGCCAAGGAACTTAAATTCATGCAAATTAAGAAAATGACAAAATTTGGGCCTCACAAGGAGTGACTATGGAGTACATCGAATGAAATACTCTCAGTTATTCTACCTGATAAAGTGCCTTACTTTATCACATCTCTAAGAAGAAAATTTTCCAACACTGACAACCTATTTATCAATTCATATTTCTCTATCGCAACTTCAGAAACCTTACCATCTTTCAAATTTAAAGATTAAAAATTATTTATACCTACCACAATTTCATAAACAACAATAGTGGTGGAATATAATACACCTTGAATGAATGAATTTAAAAAAATGAGTGGAGTGTAATAAAATATTTTTGACTGACTACATATCTAAGCTTTTAACCTGAAGTATGTTCCATGAATTCACTACTACCAATTGGCCAACCAACTATGAAAATATTCTTTAACACCCAACTTGTCATTTTACTATTTTGTTCTGGCTGACAGCAAAACTTTATTCAGTCTTACGAGCTCTCCAAACATTAAAGGGTTAAACTTAACTCAGTCTTTTCAGTTCCATTGTTAAATGTTTAATAACCAAATAAAAAAAAACAAATTAAAAGTTTTCACAATATTCAAATAAGTTCCATTATAAATTTATTATGAAAGACATCACTCATTTATTTCACTTCAACTTAACCAGCATGCGCGCTTTGACAAAAATACATCTTAAAAAGTCTCGAGTTCCAAAACCTTTGAAAACTGTTACCATACTTTTCTTTCATTAGAATTATATAGAAACTTCACTGTTTAGTCCATCAAATCTAAAATAACCACCACTTAAATGACCTGTCCTCAAACGCAACATATTCAGACACTTTTCAAATCAATCAATAAAAGTATTTACTGTATATATGCAAACCCTAAATTGGCAAATTTATGCACCAATTAACTGTTTTATTAAGTTCATCCCTACTTTAAATACATTAAAAAAACAAATTTAATTTTCAGTTTCTTCAATCAACATTGGGAGAGCCACATTAATTGATGTCTGCAAAGTTCATAGTCTTAATTCTTACCATCAATATTGAGCATCATTTTCCATTGGGAGGGACGAACACTTTGATGGAAGCCAAACCACACCTCTCTTCCTCCTCCCAAAGGATGATAATAGCCATCAGGGGCAGAGAAGAAAGACCGACCAACGGGTGTGTATGTCATAGAGGGTAAATGACGCATTACCACATCCAAGG
Organism: Bathynomus jamesi; assembly: GCA_023014485.1. Lineage (NCBI taxonomy): Eukaryota > Metazoa > Arthropoda > Malacostraca > Isopoda > Cirolanidae > Bathynomus > Bathynomus jamesi. The sequence goes on from JAJOZX010004491.1 coordinate 47,775, forward strand.
CCTAATAAAAGTAAGTAGCTAAGTTTTTAGTTACACATGCACTAATAACTGCTAAAGTATATAATGGTCAGATGCAAATTAAGTACTACTTTAATATATTTATATTAATTAATTAATAGTAATAATAAATATTTTCTATCTTGTGCACAAGTTTAATTAACTACAAAAATTCATGCAAATTAAATTTTTATTACTGCAATAATAAAAAATTTAACCAAAATTATTAAAGAATGCTGATCAAACAAACCTGAATAGCATCATAAGGAATTGTTCTCGTTCGTCCCTCAAGAGCTTCTTCCAGTGTGTAGAGATTCACTTGGGCAACCCATTTCATCGCAACCTTGAATACTCTGTCTCTCCCTTCACCAGGTAGTGTTACCTGCAAAGTAAATACTTTAATCATAACATTGCATTCATACATTTACCAAAGATGCAAAATATACACTTGTGTATCTACTTAACTGATGAACAATTTTGCTTTACCTCTAATTCCATTTTTTCATTTCCAATGGGAAGCGGATCTCTTGTGTAAAGATTACTTCGGCCATCAAATACAGGCTAGAATAAAAAGTTAAGTGAGAGTATAGCTTACCTAAGGAAATACTGAGACAAAATACTTTAGTAATACATTATTATTTCGATTTCTTCTCACATCCCACAACAAATTTTCCACTAAAATTATTACAATTTACATATAAATGTCAGTCAACATGCAAATTCTCATTTAGGAACTGCACCCAAACCAGACGAACTTTGTTTATCATATTTTATTAGAGCCTGACAGGTGTAGCACTGTCTGCAAACAAGGCAGCACCATTGGAAGCATACACTCTCATAGAAAACTGAAGTGTAATCAATCTGCAGTTGGAAGGGGTGAAGCCAACTAAAATTTATCAGTGAATGATTTTGTAGTATGGAAGCTGATGCACATCAAGAAAAATGTGTATTCAAGTAATATTGATGATTTAGAGAAGTGAACTGCTGTAAGCCTATCTAACAAGTCACACTGTTGGAGTGCTTTTATAGTAGCATGACTGCCTTCAAAAGCTGAAATCTGAGGGGTTGCAGCATCCAATGTATAACCCCAATCTTACATCCTAGGAATTTTTGTTTTGAACCCATGAAGGAGGCTCTTAAAGAGAGAAACTAAAATGAGTGAAGTGCTGGTAGTCCTGCAGGAATGGCTGCATGGCTTACCCAAAACTTTTTCATTGATGAGATTTAAAAGGTTGACACAATGATATATGCAGTACAAACTTGGGCTCTTCCATAACAAACCCCCTGTAGCTTTGTGGTTAGTAGTAATACAAAGTTAAAATATTACATTAATCCATTTTAAGTATGCTGCTATATAATCACACCTTCATATTTCCTTGTTTATTACACTAAGACAAAACTTTGACTGATAACTACCTTCAAGTTGCCAAATATCCTGGGAAACGCATGAACCATTGTCTCAATGATTTCTCTATTGACTTTCCTGGGACATTTGTCTGGCTGAATGCTAACATCATAGTGATGAATATAACCTCTTGGCATTGTAATTTGAAAATGGTTTGCCCTCAAAGTGATCTGTTTGCCTTCTCTTCCCAAATTAGGTCTTCGGGGAGCAACAAAAGCTGTTTGGAATAAGTTCTTTGAGTTCTGCCTTAAGCAAAAGCATTAAATGTTTAAAAATTTCAAAACCTCTGAACAAAACTTGAAAGCAAGAATGTAAGCAGATAGTAAGTGTTTCTCAACATTTCACAAGAAATTTTTTTTGAACCAAATTAAATTGAATAATCTTTGATAAAATAAATACAATTTTACAACTTCTTGTTACAATAATTTTAAAATAAATAATTGTGAAACTGGCCCTTAAACTTTAAGCTTTACTGGGCTCTTAATTAAAAAATTAACTATAGAATAACTTACTTGGTAACTCGGGTGGTAGGAGACCAGAGATAGCAGGGGCTGCAGCTGCAGGTGTAGCCCCTTGTGCCGTCTGAGGGACAATTGTAGTCATTGGACCAGAGGCTGCTGCTGAACCAAGAGGTAAAGTGATAGGGCGGGGCACTGGGGGGCCAGCTGGTCCTGGAGGTCCACCCGGACCCGAAGGGGGCCCGGGAGGGCCAGGAGGACCAGGAGCTATAAATAAACAAGATAAAATCTTATAATTAAGAACATTTCACAAAACTGTACTGAACTTTTTAAAGTGTTTGAAGCAAAGAAAAAGTGTCAAATTCCTGTTACCTATGATTCCTGACAAATTAATAATAAAAAATAGCCAAGTTAATATTTTAAGCAAATTCATAAACAAATATTTGAAAACTTTAAATCTACGATCAACCTAGTTTTATTATATACAGAAAACAGAGCAGTGAATCACACTGAAATTCATTGAAATTTGATCTACAAGATCAATAGATTAAAAATTATACTTCAGACCTGGGTACATTAATTAAATGCAGCTTCAATTTTAAGTAGCCTATATAGGTCCTATATATTTAGTTTAAAACTACTATTAGTTTTTATCATACAACACTGGTAGCTCAACTTATATTTACTTTTTTATTCAAAGTGAAATGAAGATTAATCACAAATGACATTATATTAAACCATTCTAACCAAATATGTATAAAAACAAATGGGGTCCCATAATTAACCTTTAGCCAAACTATTCTGCTTTAAAATTTATAGAGCACAAAACACTAAAATAAAACTTTTCAGAAGTAAAGTAAAATTTGAGAAATACTGAATTAATGCAGCTTTAACCAATGTTCCATAATTCTTGAACTGAAAAAAATTAATTTGGTCACAGTCCCACATTCTAGTGGAATTTTTATGATTCGCAAGAACTTATAATCAGTGTTCCATAAAATACTTTGCCTAGTAACAGTGAGCTCTGAATACACAAAACTACCACTGGAAAAAACTAAGAAAATCAACGTAAGCAAAGGTTCCAATGGAAATTGGTTAAAAAAGATTGAAAAGTTATAAATTAGGAAATAAAATTAAAAGAAAATGAGCTATTCAAAGAACCAAAAAATACTGTATACTGTAGGTCATTAATAAAAATCAATGAAGTTGCTGAAATGGATTGGCATTTCGAGGGAAATTTTTTTTTAATTTCATTCCTTTCATTTTTTTCACTCACTGGCTCCTTCCTTCTGTCCAGCCTCAACCTACCACTGACTAATAACCAGGTTGACAAAAGTTTGGGGATGCCAATGTGAGTAGTATTACTTTTTATTGTGCATCAAAATTATTTATAGAGGGAAGTAGGTAGTAAAATATGCGAGTGTGGTAATAAAGTTACTGCCCATCACAAAATGAAAATTATAAACTACAAAAGTGGTTTATAGTTTGGTAGATTAGTTGCCTGGGCTAGTAAATGGCATACAGAATTCAATGTTAAAAAATGCAAAGTTCTCTATATGAGGAGAAACACTGGAAACTTTAGTTACAGGATACAAATAAACTGGTTATATCTCAAATCAAGAAAAAGAAGTCATAGGAATGATCTGGTTTCATTAGTCAGGGTTCGCATAAACCAGGGATGGGGAGTTGGAGTCGGGAGTCGGTAAAAATGACCAACTCCCGACTCTGACTCAATTTCTATATGCCAACAATTTACCAGAATACTACTCTGCCCTAAATAAATATCTTCCTGAACTAATTCTAGATTCACATTTGATTTATTGTTCTGGTAAATCTTAGCAAATGAATTTCATATTTCTATTTTCTATTTCAGGATACTAGGTACCATATAAAAATTAGCAATATATTAATTATTAATTTAATTAGCCCCTATTAGTAATGAGTCGTGGGCAATGTTTCCTCTAAGGTGTGTGCGCGCGCGCGCGCGCACATTGTGAAACCCGCGCACAGCAAAATAAAATGCGCACAGGCTCAAGCGTATCATGAGTCACGACAGTAAATGAAGTAATTTAAAAAATATACCGTCACACAAGGTCTGACCATTTGCATCAACATATTCTGTAGTCGCTCTTTTAAGTATTAACCCCTTCCACCCGACTTCGCCGACTTTAGCATTGAGCATGTTAAAACTTTATGTGCAAATATGCAGATTTTCTTGGTGAAAGTTCTACCATAATCGAACAGTACAATGATTTTAATTTTGTTGTATGGGAGAAAATTAAAAGTAAGCTGGTTAAAAACTTTGATGATATGGTGACATTCGTCCTCCAAAATGAACAATTTTGTGACCTTGCTAAGTTGATGGATATTGGGGGAGCTTTCCTAGCATCTAGTGTGGACTGTGAGCATGGCTTCAGTTTAATGAATTCTATAAAGAACAAATTAAGAAACCGCTTGAAAGAAAATCATTTGGACATGCTCATGCGAATTAGAAGTTACCTGAATGATGATGGATGTATTAATATTCATAGAGTTTATTTGGAATGGGCAAATGCTAAAGATCGTAGGGAGAAATCATAATCATACTTAAATGAAAGGCACTTTCATTTAATATTGTTTTGATTATATTTTATTGAATTTTATTATTTTTTATTTTATTCCTATTTTGTGAATGGATAAAATCATGTATTAATCTTGATAGTCTATTTTGAATTGCTAAATGCTAAAAATGTTTTGAGAAATGACAACTAAAATAGTCATTTTCAATTAATGTTATTTTTATTTTATTTCTTCATTTTGTTGAATTTTATTTTACTATTTTTTATTTTATTCATATTTTTAGAATGGATAAAATGTTTTCTTTTTTAAGAATATATAATATTGTAAACAATTTTTTAATATCCATTTAATAATACCGTAATGATCGAGCTATCACCTTATGGAAAAAATATTTATTAAGTATTTAATATTTATATATAGTTAATTTTGAAATTTTGAAGATAATAGCGCTCAGAAAAGTTTGCACAATTTTTCACCATGAATCTAAATATATGCACAACGAAAATATCTTGCGCACACGGACTAAAAAAAAATTAGAGGGAACATTGGTCGTGGGCCTAGTAGAAAATCGGCAGTCTTTCAATATTTTAAGCTAAATGAGGATGAATATTTTTATTTGTCAAGTAGAAAAGGATGGTAAAGAGTGTAATGCAAAAATTAGTGCTTACACTGGGAAACATGCTAATGCTCCAACTAGAGCCTCAAACTTGAAACGCCATCTACAAAACAAACATCCCAATATTTATAAGGTTGTAGATCAGCATAAGGAAATCCAGAAACCTACTTCTAGTCAGGCCAGTACCTCTATTTCAAAAAGCAAACAAGTCTCTGTTACAAAATTTTTCCAGTGAGAGAATTACAATACACTGGTATGCATATGAAATTTTTTTGTCTGCTGTGAGGGTTTTTTCAACTCATATTATATAATTTGACCATGCTGAATTCGAAAATGACATTGGTTTTCCTCAATCAGGTCAGGTTTTTTCTCTATTGGCCATTTATTATAAGTCCAATTTTATCCCCAAATTTATTGATTTTTTTAGCTTAAACACTGTAGATACGAGTAATATTATAAGAACACTCGTAAAAAATGAAAACATTGTGTGAATAAATACTTTTATTCATACAATGAATATGGAAAAAAGTTTATTGAGGAAGGAATGAAGTTTTTTTGGCTTTCCATCTGTGTTTTTCTTCGGGCATGTCTCGCTTCAAACACCAGCAATAGTCCGCCAGCATATTGATATCCCAGTTTCCCTGGTACCTCTCTTCCATTATTTTGATATCTTGGTGAAATCATTCACCCTGTTCCTCACTATAATCCCCGCAATTTTCAGGAAAATAGTCCAAGTGGGACCACAAAAAGTGCATTTTTATGGACATGCGTGACCCATGAGCTTTGAAAGCTTCCATCAAGTTTTCAACAACGGACTCGTATTCTGGACTTCTACGCTTGCCAAGAAAATTAGTGACAACTGATTTGAATGCCTGCCAGGCATTCTTCTCAGTTGGAGTCATTGCATTTTCAAACTGAGTATCCTTGATCAAAGTTCAATTTTGAGGACCATCAAAAACCCCAGCATTTAGTTTAGCATCAGATATATGAGGAAATTTACTCTCGAGATATCGGAATGCTGAACCCTCCTTATTCATTGATTTGATGAAATTTTTCATCAAGCCCAGCTTAATATAAAGTGGTGGAAGCAAAATTTTTGTTGGTGGTACAAGGGGCACTGAAACGACATTATGCGACCCAGGTTCAAAATTCTCTCTGGATGCCCATTCACGCTGTGCAGTGCTTCTCATCCGCTTGGCTATCCCAATTGCAGAGGAAACATGGGTATTTCGTGTATCCCCCTTGCATTCCCAATACAAATGCCACAATCTGAAAAAAAATGAAAATATTTAAAGAATTTAGAGAATTTGTTCTATCAGATAAAAAAATCTATGCATTGGACTGTATCACTTCTGTGGGGAAGTTAAGTGTTCTTATACGCTCTCAAATAACCTTTGGAAAAACAACATAGTCAATAGCAATAGTTTACTTATGATGTTAGTATTACCTTCAAATCTCCACAGATCCTCCATTTATGTTGGTCGTATACGAGAGCATCCAGTAAAATTTTCATGTTATCGTAGCTCTCAGTAAGTTGTACGGAATGTGCTACAGGGACTGATGCAACCCTATTCCCAATGTTGAGAAGTACTGCTTTCAAACTTTGTTTAGACGAGTCTATAAATAGCCTCCATTCTGATGCGTTATATGGTAGGCCCAAGGATTCAATTAGCCCCTCAACATTGCAGCAGTACACTAAGGAAGAGGTATTTTCGTGCACTGCAAAAAACTTGCAGAATTCTTCCTCTCGTTTCCTATACCAGGAGAATGTTGTTCCCGGAGCCAGCAAGTTGTCCTCTCGAAGTCGTGAGCCCAAGATCTCGGCAGCTAATTTGGGAAGTCCTAAATCCCTGGTAAGATCATTAAGTTTGGCCTGGTTGAGAGGCCTCGGCTCATTTGAAGCAGTATTTTGAGGTATATACGACTGGGACTGGTCATTGATTCATCATCAGAATCATCGAAGTCCAGGGTTTGAGGTGGGTCGGGTATTGGAATTCCAGGACCATGGGGTACAGGTCTCATAGCAGAAGGAATGTCAGGGTATACAACAATGTGTTTATTCTTCTTGTTAACTCCTGAAAATAGAAACACAGAAACATGGATATAAAACTTGCATATGAAATAGAAGAAGCATTCAGACAGTGGCAGCTCGTGAGGGAAGGCTGCGGTCTGTAAGATATGAAATAGGTCGATGGAGTCTGTATATTTTCTTTCTTTTTCATTCATATTGTCCCTTCAGGGACAATATGAATGAAAAAGAAAATATACAATCATTGTATATGTAAATGTAACTTGTATAACAATATGTATGTGTAAATGTATTTTCTATAACAATATGTATATGTAAATGTATGATTACCATTATGGTGAATATTATGCTATATATGGTGAATATTACATTATGGTGAATATTATGTCAAGTTTCATACGAGGATTTCAAAATATTTAAGAAAAATAAATTTATAAGCCCACCTTGGAGGTTTGTCATGCAGAAATAGCAATCTGTCACGTGATCCTTTCCTTCTCTCCAAATCATGGGAATTCCAAAAGGCAAAGATTTCGCTCTGCCTTTGCTCCATCTTCTCAAATTTTCAATGCACATCTTGCAGCACATATGAGGGGCGAAATTTTTGTCCTGGTCCCCTAGCTTAATTCCAAAGTATGCTCCATACATTGTCTTCACAAATTTAGTGATTTGGGACTGGTTATTTGGCATGGTAACCATCCCACATATGTAGCAGAATCTATTGGGATCATTTTTACACGCTCTATTCATTATGAAATATTTTATCTATATGCCTGAAAAGTAAAAAAAGATATTATACAAGTGAAACAAGTGATGATAGATGTTACTGTTCCAATTCCACTTCGACAAAATCACGAAAAATTCTATTTTACATACGAGGCCATAGCCGGATAACCTGAGCTGATTGAGAAAAATGGATTGCAGATTCGAAATCAGCAGGAAAAACTATAAGAATCACTTACAAAACCCTTGACAGCAAAATTGATGCATACCAGTGATATCAATGACAAAGGAAAATTTTAAAAAATACCTTAGATTTAGTTGTAAAGAATGGGGTTGCACTTACATTATTTTCCTCCCCAGCTTTCCGTGGATTAAATGGAGAAATGGTGGCAAAACTAGGAGTGTCATTAGAGAGACATGATATTCGAAACATGATTTTAAAGGAAGCAGAAAGCCAGAAAACTTTATTGAAAACAATGCTGCAAGGAAAATTCTTCTTTAAGATGGATGCCTGCACGAGACAAAGAATTAATTATATGGCAATAAATGTTCAGTTCATTGATGATGAAGGAAAACTAGTTATACGTACTCTGGCAGTGAAGGACACAAACTCAACATTCGAGTGAATACCTGACCAAGCTAATTGAAACCATCTTGACAGAATATGAAATCACTAGAGCAAATATTATCAATTGTTACTGATAATGCTTCAAATATGACAAGTACAGTACAGAAACTTAATGATGGTAAAGTAAAAGGAGATCTTTTTGAAGACAATAGTGAAGAAGATACGGATGAAACTGCTGACAAACTTGACAGTGTTGACACTGTAGACAATGATTTTGCTGGATTCTCAAATATCCCCCATATGCGATGTGCAGTCCACACATTGCAACTGGCAATTCGTAATGGGTTAAAAGAAAGGAATGCTGCTAATGTAGTAGGTAGGTTACGCAACATAGTAGTGGCTGCAAGAACGCCTAAACTTGATGCAATATTAAAACGTCGATCCGGAAAAGGTGCAGTTATAGATCAAGCTACACGTCGGAGGAGTACCTATGAAATGATTAAGCACCTTCTTGAATTGAAGCCATACCTTATTGATATGGCAAACCCAGATGTAACAATGACTGATATCCAGCGGCAGCAGACAAGTCAACTTGAGGCATTACTTAAGTACCCATATGTGGTTACAAAGAAGTTTCAAGCAGTTGAATTGACACCTGGCACATTTTACAAGGAATGGAAAAATATTAATTAAATTGGCGGCATTGTTGCAGATGGTATAAGAATGTCTATGCAGCATAGAGAAGAAAATTTACTGAATAATGACGTGCTATTGGTTGCAGTTTATGTAGATCCTATGCACAGGATACTTTTAACTGAAGAACAGATTGCTAGACGAAAGTCAGCTCTGTGTGATGTGGCTGTGCGAATGAAAATGTTAAATGAAACAGATGCCACAAGTAATTCAGAATTTGAAAGCTGCTCTAGTCCTGCCATTATGCAAAGCTCCTGCTCAAACTCTGAAGAAGAAATGGATTTTGAAAAACATCTCGATAATGAAGAAAAATCAAAAAAAGTTAAGCGATGCTGTTTGAGTCAAGATGATAAACCTATAAAAATAACCCCATTGACCAAATTCAGAGAGGACTTTAATGCAGCTTTAACAAAAATAGAGAAATTTGATCGTTCATTAAAACTTGATGTGATGAATGCCATACCAAAGTATCCTGAATTAGTGCAAGATGTAGCTAGAACTGTTACTGCATTGCCACCAACACAAGTCAGCGTTGAAAGATTATTTTCAGCTCTTCAGTTAATTAAATCCCACCTACGGGCTAAGTTGAAGGATGACATAATTGATGCTATACTTTTCTTAAGAACAAATTCTCCTTAGAGAGTTAAATTATTAAGTATGTTTTTTTAGCCTTTTTTTAATATTTAGCTTCAATATTAGCATATCATAATATATAATGGAAACAAAATATTCTTTACCAACTTTTTTTTATTTAGCTACGGTACCGTACACAACATTAAAATTTTAAAATTGTTAACCTAATGAGGTTATACATATTTTATACGAGATCAATTTCTTTTTCTGTTAATTTTTATTTTTGTGTAATAGGCTACAACATTAAAATTGTATTAAATTACTAAACTGTATTATTATCGTACCTACTTTATTACATTTATTTATACTTATATATTTGAAAGAGTCGGGAGTCCGAGTCAGTTTTTAAAAATACCGACTCAGGAGTCGGGAGTCAGTTGTTTTTGGCTGACTCCCCATCTTTGGCAAAAACCCATGGGTTTTACTGAAACCATGGGTTTTGACAGGGATGGCAAAAACCCAACAAAACAGTTGGGTTTTTGTCAACCCTGCTAGTAGTAGTAAGGAAACTGAAATAGGCTACTTTACTTTATACGATTAGTAGGAAAAATGATTAGGAAAATAAAGCAAGGTAGTCATCCACAATTTGCATAAAAGTCACCCCTCTCTGTTCATAGGTTCACACTTTGCAGATTTCACTTATCAGCAGTTGACCATTTACAACCCTTTTCATGGTTTGTGAGTGCAAATTTTGCATATCCATGGATTAGCATGACCAAATGAAACTGTGCACATGGCCACAGAAATGCAAAATGGGAACTAACTTCACTCAGCTGACAATTTCTGGACTTCAGACACCTTGGGGACACACACACACACATTCTGTCATTACTGAAATTACGTATAACATCTGTGTCTAAAATACTATTTTCATTATTTCTTTCCCAGTACTGTTCAGTAGTTAAACACAGCGATCCCCCAACCTGCATTACCCTTTTTTTTCAATCTGCACAAATTTTTTTAAAATGTGGTAAATACTAAAAAATGAATTATTAACACTTTCACATTATAATACATACAATACTTACACATCCAATATGATACTTCAGCATTTGCAGCAACATGCCTGGTAGCATACAAGTCATTCCATTATAATTCAGTCAGGGGTGTAAACTACACCATTTTGGATTTTAAGCTGGAGGGAGCCAATAAGCCTTGAAAAATGATGAAAATAGCAATTTAAATTTTTGTAATCGGACCTACGGTTCTCGAGTTATAGCACTTCAAAGTTTGACACCTTTGCCACTGGGTGGCACTAAGAGCGCCACTTTATTTTTTAAAAATTTCTTTAATCATTTTTTGTTCAATTTTAACATTCAAATCCTACATTTTTGAGGGCAAGGAATCCAAAAATGATATCAAAATGTGGAAAAAATTCACCCTTCCAAATCATATCTTCCACATTTTTATCTTCTCAGACCAAAAAAATGGGTTGGCTTTGACTGTCTGTATCTCGGGTCTGCATAGGTTTTTTTTTCAAGGAAATGCAGCATTATTTAGGAGACATATATGAGAAATCATGTTTAAAAAATCTCAGATATATTATCTTTCTGTATGATTTTACAGGCATGAGAGCATACCACCTTTTCTTCTTGGACAGAAATGGGATTGTGCTCTCACACCCCATTGCTATTTGCAAGAAATGCTCTAAAATTACAATTTTTATCAACAATACAAAATGATGTCAAATTCCTACAATCAAAGGGCAAGGAATCCAAAACTACAGTAAAAGAGGCCATATCTTTCATTTAATGGTAAGCATAACAGACAATTCCACTGGAATCAGTAACATTTAAATGCCATAGATTGATTTTTTTTTAAATTTTATTTCTGGTACCAAAATTTGCAGTGAAACATTTCTGCCATTAAACCTAGTTTAGACCCATTAACATCACTTGTTAAGTTTTGAGGAACTTCCCTATGGCTGTAACATCCATCACCATTTTCTCAACTAGACTTTGGACTAGCTATGGTAGATTTAGTGGGTGTTTTTTTTTTTCTAAATATTTTATTTTCAAAAAGTTGAATACAAATCTTTACATGAATACATATTTGGTTACACAAACAGTATATTGTTCATTGTGCTCACAAAAGTGGATCTAAGAGAAGCGCCTATTACAATAAGTTTAGTGTGTGTTTGGTTTGTAACAAATTCAATGAGAGCAGTGAAATCCTCATCTGATATTTTGTACACATGTCCTGATGTAGTAATTGGTGCAGTGAGTATTCTCAATATATTTATTTGACTTTGGAATCCAGCAGATATCATCCTGAGTTGGCCAAGAGAATGTCTGTCTTGGACCGTGAGGTGCCATGAATTTAACCTCAAAGTCATCAGATTCCTTATCAACATCAGTAATCACTCCAATCCACTAATGACTGTCATACATGGCAGCAACATAATCATGTAGTTTAAGTATCAGTGTTGTTGATACAGTGGATGGTGAACTGAAAAAAGAAAACATTCCTGAAAGTTCCTCATCCTCTGCAGTTCTTTTGTAGGAGATGCAGCCAATCTTTTCTGGAATGAAGACATGAAAGCTTCTTGTTCCAATTTTGAACCTTTCTTCTAAAGTGGCTCTTACTGGTATAAGTTCATCTTTTGCAATATGAAAGAACTGTATTGCTGCTCTTACAAAAAATGAAAGCTTGAACAGCAGAAATAATTTGATCTTTCTCTGTTAGAGTTAAACTTTCATGAAGCAGTTTTCTTTTAATAGTTCTACCAAGACCATGATCATGGAGATCTTCCATGACTGGTGGCAAAGTAGTGCCATGTTGCATCGAGTTCGAAATCTTGTTTGTGAAAGGTTAAATTAAGAAACTTTTTGAAATTTTTGTACTGACCAGAGCATCCATCAGAGAAATATTCAATTTTTGAGATATGGGGCAAATACAAATTAATGAAAGAACAAAGAACAGTTTGAAGATAAACAAATCCAGTGTCATGTTCAAGGTCATCAGAGAAAAAGGCAAATGATTTTGTCTGAAGCTTACCAGAGGAATCCACATATAACATAATAGGATGGATAGTACATTGTTGCTTAGTCCAGTGCCACCCTTGAACTGCATCCTGAATGGTCATTGAATAATTTTCAGCAAAATCAGCAAGAATGATGCAGGTTGAAGGATTCACAGAATGTTCTTGTTTTAGTTTGTTGAGGTAACATGCTTGACATTTGGAAATGTAGGAATGAGACGTCATATTGTCAATTTTAGAAGCCAAAAACTCGAAGAACTCAAAAGGATCCATAACCACTGACACTATTGTTGTAACATTGGTAGATTGCGACTGCTGGAATGTAATTTGGTCATGCTCATCAAAATCTGGAAAGGATTCTGTTAGACAATATTTGGTTTTTAAATCATCCATTAATTCATTAAGGTCCTCTGCATCTGAATTATGGGGAAGTTGAGTTTTGGAGCAAGATGGCAAGTCTAAACCTGTGGACGTGAATGCAGTCTCCATATATTTTGCTGCTTTTCTATCTTTTGTTGGACGTGTGAAATTTTTTGTCATTTTGACTTGCCATGTGATTTCAATGGAGATACTCCACAAACTGCAAGCGAAGTTTCCAGCAATTCAGAGGCGAGTTCAGGAGTTGAAAAATCAGGATTTCTTTGAGAATCATCACACACACTTTCGTCAGATGAACTGTTCTGAACAATGGATTTTGCATGTTTCCAACATTCTAAGCAGAACTTTTGACCAGGGACTACCTGAATAGATGATGCTGAAAGTTGACAGGCCAAGTCAACAGTAATCACATGTGAACCATTTCGCATCTTCTGCTTGTGCCTACCTACACAACCATACAGAGTAAAAGGGTTGCAGCATTTTTTCTGGTGATTTTCATATCGTTTGATGTACACATTGTAGTGATGAAAAACTTTACTTTCATCATTCAAAGAGACAGTTCCATTTTCTAGTTGTGGCTTTATGCCAGACCATCAAGTAAGCAGTTCAACCTCATCTTCTGCCAGTTCTGCAAGATGTCTGTAGCCTGTATTCTTGTTGTACCATGTTTTATGACACGAGTCTTCTGAACCTTTAACCATTCCAATTAAACAAAGGGAAAATTCTGTTTCCATGTCCATTTCTGAAGCATACTGTACTATAGCACTGTTAATGAATCAACACAATCACAATCAGTTCACCATCACAATCAATTCACAAATCAATTTTGAGATTATTTTAGAGCAGTCTATGGTAGTGTGCAGTCAGTCTGAAAAGAAAACACATGTATATTAGGGACCTATTTAAGATATAGTGTGGTAAAAATATAAGATGTTTGATTCAATTAAAAAATACAATAGCATATATTGCATATAAGCAATGGGTCATTCTCTGTCAGATCAACCAGTGCCTAACACCCTCATCTCTCAGATTTTGCTGAAATTTGGTTTATAGGGAGATTGTGGGCCCTGAATCCATTTCTGAAATTATAAGGTCAATCCGACCAACGGTTCAAGAGATATGACCTCGGGAAATTTGAGGTCACTTGCGAGGTCACTAACATTTGGTGACCCATAACTTGGGTAATAATGGTCACAATTATATAAAAGTATATATATTTAGAATCAGAAAACGACAAGGAATCCAAATATGCAAGTTTTAGAACTCTAGGTTGAAAAATAAAAAAGTTACACTGTAACCAAAATTTGAGGTCACGATTTGACCTCTGGGGTATCAAATGAGAATTTTTTTTTAAATGTAAAAAATGAAGGCATAGGCATTGGCTATTAGAATCAGCAAAAAAAAGTTTGTTTATGTTAGTATTTTTCATGTAACTAACATATAAGTGAACATATTCATAAGTTGTGCGTCAATTCTACCTATTTTTTCACACTTAAGCTCATAATTTGACCTATAGAAATTAAAATTACATTTTTTTATAGATATAAAAACAAAGGCAAAAAATGTAAAATTGTATTTCACTGCTAATCTACACTGGCAATAATAGTTATAATAGTGAAAGGGGAAGACCTACTTAGAGGATTCATGTGCTAGCCTAATACAATTTTTGCATGCTCGATGCTCTCATCAATTTCTTTTTGTGGAAAAATGTATTGAATTCTGCTGCCTCCTCTTAGGGTAGGACAACTCATTACAGTTAATATATGATGTCCTGGCACTGCACATGAATCCTTGTTTGATGGATAATAATATGCACTTGATCCTGATGACCCAGAGGGATGTAGAAAGTTCACAGTGAAATCATCAAACTTCACAATATTCCTCCACAATTCCATACCAAACTTGCATGTCATAAATGCAGCCAACATACTCTCCTGGTTTGACACATTTTAGGTTACCAAGCATTGCAGGTTCATTAGTAAAATGACTTTTCCTTATTCTTTTCTTTTCTCCAATGCTACTTGAAATGGGATACACCATCAGTTCTTCCTTGTTTAGGGGAACAAATCTATGATATTTCTGAGTTCCAGGAATAGCCCTACTATCCTTGAATCGATGTTCCAACCATTCTTCTGCATCTTTCAAATCAGCTGTAGTTACAAAGAAAAAATTTATCTTCTTGCTCAAGTTTTCTTCACAAAGCTGAAACATGTGTTCTGGTATAAGAATTTGCCTCTGTAGTTCTCTGCAAACTGGCACGAGCAGTAGCTCTTTTCACTGTTCCTCCAATCCCATCACATGCATTTTTGCCATGGGATGTAGCAAAGAAGTGCCATTCACAAGACAGACCAAAATCCTCTTCATGGTAACAGAGATTTGTGAAGTTGTATCTGTTCTTATATTGGCCAGCACATCCATCTGAGAAATAGTGCACCTTCTTCAATTGTGGGCATCTGAATTTAACATATGTCATAAGCTTCAATATGAATGAGTAAACCATTATAGTGTTGTGTTTTAGTGATGCAGATAAGAAACAGACACTAAAATGGCTAAGTTCCTGGTCTGCAGATGATCTATAATAGATGACAAAAGGGTGAACTGTACACTGTGAATTGTCCCAGTGAAACCCTTGGGCAGCATCCTGGACAATGAAAGAATAATTCTCAGAGAAATCACCTACTATAACTACCTCGCTCTGAGGTGGTAGTGTTTCTTTCAACTGCTTGAAGTACTGTGATTGTTGCTGAGCAACAAAGTGATGATGAACCATGCGGGATATTTTCATGCTTAGGGATGATAAGTATTCATGAAGTGGCTCCACCTTATCAACCATTGTACAACGGTCAACAGTCATCCATTGCTTGTAAGATATTTCATTTGGAGCTGATTTCACACTGTCAAGTAACTCAAGAAAATCTAGGACACCCTCTTCTCTTGGGCAATCATTGCAAAGTTGCATCATGCAAGTCTCTCTTTCTGTACTGCAGACACTGTAATCCATAAGATCCTTGTATGAAAGACCTCTTTCTCCCAATGCAGCCACCTGCAATTTTGGATTTTGATGGTATGTGCAGACACAGACAGAATGAGTCCCACCACTACCGGCAAGCACACAATATGATGGCCGTAATTTTGCAAATGTGGAAAATCCTATTTTGGGATTCTTTTCATCATTTTTATATAGTTCAAACATCTCTCTTAAATTCCCGAGGACCAATCGTTTTTGCACCTTCATTGCACCTTCAGCACTGATAACTTTCACGCAATCCTTTTGGCCAGGACACATACGACTAACCTCTTCTGACTCATAGAATCTTCTAACTATATCTTTGTGTTCTTCAGATATCACTTTTCCTTTGCTCATTAGTGGAATCTTCGGAAGGATTCCATGTTCTGATTTAAGTGAACGGCTTCTTTTCACCATGTATGTTGTAGTTTGAAAGAAACTAGCTGTTTTTTCAATTGTGTATGGTGAGTGTCAATATTTGTAGTTTGTGATGGTGACATTTGCTCTCCAGGAATGACTGTTTCAATTCATTCATTAATTTGTCTAGATGTTTTTCAGATTTAGTTTCAGGTTTTGAAGTATCACTTACCTCCTTGGTAATTTGAACACCATAACTGAGTTCTAGCCTCTCCTTCAGGTGTTTCTGAGCAGATGATAGCTTACCACGAGCCTTGCGCTTTTTCTGGCTTAATGACAGCCCTTCTGAAAAGAACAGAAAAAAAGGTTTCACACACCTGAATATTAGTAATTAAATATTAATTATAGTACCTTAAATGCTATATAATTGGCTATATAGTAGATCAAACAGACCTTGTAGTGAAGTATAAGTTATTATATTAATTTATTACTTACTTTTTTTAACTGGTGTTTGGTCCAGAAATGCTAGAACTGGTTCAACTGAAGTTGAAGGATTTTCCTTTATCAAGCAATCACTGTCATTGTCCAGATCTTGAATTGAAGAGATGTTACTCAAGCCACTGATAGTAGATGATTCATTTGAATCCTGCTCAGACTCGTTGTTTTCAGTGGTACTAAGTATAGTGGGGTTTTCATTATCAGTGTCCAGCAGTTCACACACAACAATGAGTCTTTTTTCACTCTTCCAGCACATTTTTCAACAAGTACATCAGTCACTTTTCTAAGATTGATTGTTATGCGTTTCTTGTGTTTTTGAATAGGGTCCTGGCAGTATTTCAAGTGCCGAACCATTGTATTTTGATCTGTAAAGATATAGGATTTACAATTAGGTAATATATATTTTTTAGAAAATATATAGCTATACACACTTAATATTTTAGGCCTTGATAGTCTCTGAGGCTCATTAAAACACCATACCCACCAGCCACCCACAGTGCTGGCTGGAACTGTACTAACCTGTAGACAAGGAATTTTGCAACTATCTCTGTTGATTCTGCACTTAGACAAGTAGCAACATGTTTCAACAGGTTTGTTTAGGCTAAATGTGAGCTTAGTCTTCCCCTTTCACTATTATAACTATTATTGCCAGTGTAGATTAGCAGTGAAATACAATTTTATTAAATTCTTGGAGCTTGAGGTCAAATTGATAGCTAAGATATAAAAATTCCTTGAAATGACAAGCAATTTATAAATATGGTGTTCACTTATAAGTTAGTTACATGAAAAGTACCAACATAAACAAACTTTTTATGATTGTTTCTATTAGTCAAGAACTCTGACTTTGTTTTTCATATCTATAAAAAATGTAATTTTAATTTCTATAGGTCAAATTATGAGCTTAAGTGTGAAAAAATAGGTAGAATTGACGCACAACTTATGAATATGGTGTTCACTTATATGTTAGTTACATGAAAAATACTAACAAAAATTTTTTTTGCTGATTCTAATAGCCAATGCCTATGCCTTCATTTTTTACATTTAAAAAAAAAATTCTCATTTGATACCCCAGAGGTCAAATCGTGACCTCAAATTTTGGTTACAGTGTAACTTTTTTATTTTTCAACCTAGAGTTCTACAACTTGCATATTTGGATTCCTTGTCATTTTCTGATTCTAAATATATATACTTTTATATAATTATGACAATTATTACCCAAGTTATGGCTCGCCAAATGTTAGTAACCTCGCGAGTGACCTCAAATTGCCCGAGGTCATATCTCTTGAACCATTGGTCGGATTGACCTTATAATTTCAGAAATGGATTCAGGGCTCACAAACTCCCTATAAACCAAATTTCAGCAAAATATGAGAGATGAGGGTGTTAATTTCAATTTTTTTTGGTTGATCTGACAGAGAATGACCCCAATACCATCCTTGAAAGCTGCCTATCTTTTGTCTCCAAAATATTATGTATTAATAATTGTATAAAAAATATTATGTAGTGTACTACTAAGCTATCAATAAAGTTTTAATATAGAAAATACAATTTAGGTAAAGTTATTGTGGCTGTTCTTATAATTAAATTAAGGGCCACACAGCTCAGAATTAAGTCGAGGAAATTTTATCAAGAGCATTTAAAATTTTAGTTAAACAATATGAAGACAATTGAAATCAGTGATAGAAAGTCACAATGCTACCATTATTAAATTGTTAAAATAAAGTTAATTCCACTTTTGTCCAAGAAGAAAATGTGGTATGCTCTCATGCCTGTAAAATCATACAGAAAGATAATATATCCGAGATTTTTTCAACATGATTTCTCATATGTCTATCCTAAATAATGCTGCATTTCCCTTGAAAAAAAACCTATGCAGACCCAAGATACAGGACCTCAAAGCCAACCCATTTTTTTGGTCCAAGAAGATAAAACATGGAAGATATGACTTGGAAGGGTGAATTTTTCCCACATTTTTTAGGTCATTTTTGGATTCCTTGCCCTCAAAAATGTAGGATTTGACACTTAAAATTGAACATACAACAATGATTTTAAGGAAATTTTTAAAAAATAAAATTGCACTTTCAGCGCCACCTAGTGGCAAAAGTGTCAAACTTTGAAGTGCTATAACTCAAGAACCGTAGGACCAATTACAAAAATTTAAATTGCTATTTTCATCATTTTTCAAGGCCTATTAGCTCCCTGCAGCTCAACAAAATCTAAAATGGTGTGGTGTAAATGTTTTTCTAAAATGACTGAATTATAAAGTAATGACTCATACATGTCCCTTGTATGACTGGCTAGTTTATAGAGAGTCCTCTTTCTCACACTCATCTGGATATTACATTATTTTTAGTGGTTTTAAATTTTTTTTTTTTTTTTTTTAAGTTTTTACTACTTATACTTATACTTTTTGTTGTATATTATATACTTTACATGCATTATTATTTATATACAAGATAAATAAATGCCTTTAAATACTATTATTTCCTTTCAGAATGACTAAATAATGATTAAATGTGCCAAAACAGGTCCTAAACATTAGAAAAAAGTTGGTTACTTGGAAACATGTATGTGATTTTCCACTGCCATTTCCGTACAAAAAGTAAATATTAAGCAGCAAGCAAATGGCTCCAGCGCAATGATGAAACAACAAAAAATTGTTCCATTTCTTCTTTTTGGCTGGTTCTTTTCATCTTCCCTGTTATCAAGTATCATTTTAACAGGGAAGCAAAGCAAAGCCAAGCCAAATGACCAACCCACATCAACCTGACACTCACCTGCCTCAACCCTTCATATCACTTTCATTTTCACATCCATACTAATGACTTTCCTGGGCACCTTGGCTGGTTTACCAACACACTCGCTTGCAGGCCACTTCCTAGACATGATGGGTATAAAATGTTCACAAAACACACTCAGTGAATATGAAGAGACCTACTGCGAAAAATCTTAGCAGGCTACTGTATACATTTTGAGAGAATCACTGATTGGCTTAGAGCAGGGGTTCCCAAATTGTGTTCCACGGAACACTTGTATACCGTGAGAAGTGTTTTAGTGTTCCGCGAGTTATTTTTGATAATTTAAACAAATTTTTAAATTATATTTATTGAAAATATTTGTATTTTTAATAAACAAATACAGCCGAGCCATGTAGATTTAAGTTTTTCCTAAAAAAAAGTATTTATTTACGGTAGTACTATGCTGTTCAATTTGATGCAAAATATTTCACTTCAATAATTAGCACCACCCAAAATTTTAAAACTGTTCCGCAAGTTCTTCGCGAAATGAAAAGTGTTCCGAGGTTCAAATAAATTGGGAACCCCTGGCTTAGAGGATGTAAACAAAGATGATGGCAGACTATCATTGGTTCTTTTTCACTAATTTGTTTGATTGATTTTTTCTTGAATGGTACTATACTTACTATTATACAGTATTTATTAAATGAATATTTTTTTCATATCCATTGACTGAGGCTTTGTTAAAAGAGGTATGATAGTACAGTACTTGTGTCACCCCTGACAAACCCTCAGGTTTTAAATTGCTAATTATTTAGTTTCGTAAAAATTGGTCATTGCCAATTTACCGGCAGTTTTTACAAATTCTTATGTTCTTGTGGTTCGGAACCCACGTAAAATTGTAGGTCCCCTCCGCCACCATGGAGGACATACACAATACATGATTACGAACACAGTTAGGTAGACCAGCCATGAGTGGATCCTAGGGTCTTTGTTGGTCTGAAACATTATAACATTTTCTCTAATACAGTATCAGTAGAAAACTGCTTTCTAACACTATTCACCCCAATGTTTGGGGGTCCACAGGCATGTAACTCCCCTTTTCCCATTGAACCTTGAGGTTCAATTGAGGTTTACAGGTTTTGTGCTTCGCAGTCTCTGTAGAATGAAATACCCAAAAATGGTGAGGGGTGACTGTAAGGGTAGGTCTCACTTAGAAAACTGCATTCAGTTATGACCTCACCAAGATACACCTGAGAGTACATTACCTAAGGTAACCAAACTTATCCCAAGCTTAAAGTTATAATACAGAAGATTAATCCTTTAAGGATGACTGGTACAAATTGGTAACACTTCAAATACACGCATCCTTAACCCTACAAAAAATTCCATCCTAAAAGGGTTAAAGGAATTAGGCATATTTAGTTTTGAGAGAGGATGCTCAACAGGAGATATGATACAATGTTTAAAATGTTCTGAAAATAGGAATTTTAGATTACTTATGAATCTGACAAGAATTTGAAGACATAAGCAAGTTAGATTCATTACACTTCATAAACATGAAGCTACTCATATAAATGCTCTGAAGCTATATTTTATAAATTTTGTAAAATATAATTTCAAATTGGCTAACTACCATTAAACTATTTACAAAATGATTGCAGTAACCCACATATACTTAAGTTTTACCTAAAATATACTAGGCCTATTTACAATTTATTATTCATTAAGAGAGTAAATGTTTCTCCAAACTACCTAGGGACCTACTATTTACCACATATGGCAGGTCAGTTCAACTACCACTCTATGATAAACAGTATTTTCAAAGATACAGTCTATGAAGCTGTTCCTTGATGTTCTTGTTGGGTAATTCCAGGACAGATCAACCAATAAAACTGGAAAATAACACCACCACCTCTCCAATTTTGCTGAAACTTGGTACAGGGGTAGATTTTGGCCAAAAAATATGATTCCCAAGTTTTTAGCTTGATCTGACCAACATTTCAAAAGTTATGAGAGAGATAATTTTGAGGTCAAGTGTTGACCTCACATTTTTCAAACTGCCATAACTTCCCTCCTGTTGGTCATAGCCCTATAAAAGTACCGTATACATTTTTGGAATCAGAATGATCTGTAGATTCCAAAAATTACATCATTTTTGATGTAGGATGAAAAATAAAAATTTTACTTATAAATGAATATTTGAGGTCATTTGACCTCTTGGATACTGAATTTCAGAAAAATTCATTGATGAGAAAAATGTTCCCCTATCATTTATCTATCATTATCAGCTTTAAAAAGTTTGTGTATAGGCCATTATACAAGTCAAAACACATTTTAAGTAATACTAACTTCCTATATTTTTTTTACTATAAACATCTAATTTTGTTTCATTTCATGATCTAGACATCCTGAGAGCTAGATAGCTATAGGTGCTTCAATACAGAGAAGTATATAAAAGAGTGCCACACATGGTATATACCATATATATATATATATTTTTTTTTTTTGCTTGTTAATGCATTGTTATGTATATTTGAGTATCATCATCATCCATGTTTTTTCTGTTATTCATCAATTATTTTTTCCCACAGGTCCTGTACTGTCATTCTTTATTTTACAGTGCTACAGTGAAGGAACCTGCTTATAAATATAGTGTAGTAGTACCTTATTACGAAATGGCTCTCAATATAAAATTTTGCTCTGATCCTCTGAAGAAACAAACATTTTTAAAAGTGTAAGGAAAGTTGAGGAGGACATTATTCTTAGGAGTCTTGGACTATTAAAAGAAGACCTATTATGTGTAAATTGTCTAAAATTAATATCAAAGGAACCAGGTCTTCTTAACCACTTAACGAATTTGCCCGAATATACTCGGGCATCAAAGACTCGCTCTAAAAAATTTACCCGAATTTACTCGGGTGCATGAAAAATTTGAAGTATGTTTAAAATTTGAACGAGATATCTCGTGCATTTACTCTAATTGGCTGTACTGCTCGAAAGCCACGCCTCTGGGCGTGGTTTGAAGCCTGGCTTTTGACATATAACACATATAATTATGTTTATATACAGTACTTTCTCAGTGCGCAACAGTCATCCGAGGTGCGTTGTATGTCTGTCCAAATCATTTTTTACATATGGTAATTTTAGTCATATAAAGATGGATTCTGATAGTGAAGAAGAAAGTTTGTTAGGAAATGTTGAAGATATACATCTGAGCTCTTCCGAAGATGATAACAGTGATTCCTCTTGCTCAGAAGACTTTTCGGAGGGTGAATCAGATGAAACATTTGAGCAATTTCATCAATCGTGGTTTGAAGAGACTCAGCCTACGGTAGCTCCTCCAAGATTTGACTTCACAAAGAGTAATGCAAATACGAATGTTCCCGTTGAAGGTAATCCATTAGATTTTTTCAATTTATATTTTACTGATGAACTCATCGATATTATTGTAACTGAGATGAATCGGTATGCAATGCAACACGGGAACAGTGCTTGGAGAGCTACAGACAGTAATGAGATAAGAGTGTTTTTAGCAATAACAATGCTGCAAGGCCTAATTCCAAAGCCTAACTATTGGCTTTATTGGACAAAAAGCCTATCATGGATACACCATTTTTTAGACAGTGCATGACTCTCAAAAGATTTCAGCTTTTGAAAAGTAATTTACATTTTGCAAATAATGAAGATTATGACCCAAATACCCACCCATACCAGAAACTGAACAAAATTTATCCAGTTTACAAATACCTTAGTGACAAATTCAATTCTCTATACAACCTAGATCGTGATGTGACAATTGATGAGAGCCTTATGATGTATAAAGGACGTCTTGGGTGGGTGCAGTATATGCCTCTGAAGAGAGCTCGCTTTGGCATAAAATTATACATGCTTTGCGAATCAAAGTCAGGCTATGTTTGGTCAACAATCATATACACTGGAAAAGGTACTCAAGTGAGTCAGGTTTATAAAGATCTTCCAGTATCTATCCAAATTGTGATGTCATTGATGGAGCCATTATTGGGGAAAGGTCATTGCCTGACTACAACAACTTTTATACTTCACCGGAGCTGGCTAACTTATTGGTTGAACATCGTACAGACACTTATGGGACTGTAAAACAAACAAGGAAAGGGATACCTGCGCAAATAAAAAACAAAAAACTGAAAAAGGGGGAAAGTATTGCATTTAGGCGTCGAAAAGTTTTGGCTATGAAATGGAAAGACAAAAGGGATGTCACTCTTCTATCAACTGTTCATTCTTCAGAAATGACAGAATGTGTAAGAAGGCGAGGTGTTGTCCGTGTGCCTCAGATTGTGAAGGATTACAACAACACCATGGGAGGAGTTGATTGGGTTGATCAAACACTTTCAAGCTACCCAATCATGAGGAAACGGGGAAAGAAGTATTACCGGAAGTTGTTTTTTCATCTTTTAGAATTAGCTGTATGGAATTCTTTCATTCTTTTCAAACAAACGGGACAAAGCAAGAAACCATTAGACTACAGAATGGAGCTGATCGACATGATGGTTGCAAAATACAAAGTATCTTTCGTAGCTTCAAGGGGTCGACCAAGCACCAATGCCACACCACTTCGAATGTCAGGGCGCCACTTTCCAGATATTATTCCAGCAACTGAGAAAAAAACGAACCCAACAAGGATATGTGCAGTTTGTACACGAAAGAAAACCGAAAGGGGAAAAAAAATTCGCCGTGAGTCAAGATATTACTGCAGAGATTGCGATGTAGGCCTATGCGTTTCTCCGTGCTTTCGTGATTATCACTCGAAGTATGATTTCTCTAAAAGTAATATGCCAATTTTCTTTTACATAGTTTTTATTTAGTTCAGAGTTGTTTTGAAAGGAATTTGCTTAACATTTATTATTATTTTTATTCAAAAAAACATGTATTTCTCGTTTTAAAAAATGAACGTATAAACTCGGGCAAATTTTTCAAAGGACATGTAATTCTTTATAACTTCTTAAAAATAAAAAAAATAATAAAATGTCGATTATTTTCCTCTTTAGCACAATAAAAAGAATAAAATATTCTATTAAAAAAAATAGATATATATTGTCCACTTTCTTGGAAATAAATAAGTTTGTTAAGTGGTTAAACAAACAGCAGTGGAAGCCATTTCACCAATGAAAATCACAAGATTCATGTGCCTCATATCTGACTCAAGTCTCTCCAATCCACAATTAATGACTCCTTCAAAGCATCTAGACAGCTTTCCAAAGAAAGACATACTTGATGACAATATACTTCCCTACTTCGATGAAAGTCCAATAAAAACAAGTAAGCCTATTTTGATGCAAATATTATATATATATATATATATATATATATATATATATATATATATATATATATATATGAAAATGAAAATGTTTATTGGCAGACTATAGTCCATATGACAAATATTATTAATACAATGACAGTTCGTACACTAAGGATAAAAATATATACAATTGATTAGAAATAATACTGCACTGTCGAAGTTAAGTGGAGCTACAGACAGACGTTTTTGTACCAAAAAGTCCATAGCTTAGAAGATAAATGGCAGGACTCATGGATAGCTTGGATGATCGGGTTGGTTGATTTTTTAATTCTTTGCATTAGACTGTGTTGCAGCACATCTTGTTACCTCCGGGAAGCTCGGAACATTGCGGGTTGCAAACATTTGCGAAGCTGAGCATCTCGGGGGGTAATTTATGTGAGTCTAAACGACCTGTTGTACAGCAAATTTAGGGTTCTGCCAGAACCTTTTTTATAATTCACCCAGAGTTGCTGACCGTATATATTACTGCAGAAAGTACGAAAGAGTGTGTCTTTAGCTTCACTTGTACAGAAACGAAAGTTCCTTATGGTCATATTCGCTTTAGCACACAGGCTTCGAGATTGTTTTCTTATATCCGAGTCATCACTCAAGGAGCTGGTAATAGTTTGACCCAAATACTTAAACTCTTGTACTTCCTCAATTACTACTACTTCTTCTTCTTCTTTTCTCTTCGCCCGTTCCCGCCTCTATGCGGGGTCGGCGTTTCTGACCAGCCTCCTCCACACAGCCCAGTCCTGGGCTTCTTCCTCCGACAAACTCTTCTCCCTCAAATTGTCCCTCACCTTCTCCATCCACCATCGCTTCAGTCTGCCTCTCTTTCTCCTGCCATGCACCTCCATATTCATCGTTCTCTTACCCACATTGTGGGGGTCCGAGAGATCCCTATAATTTCACCCTCAACTAACTGAGGTTCTAGCCTTTTGCTTAGTTTTTATCTATCTTTTCAGGAAGCATATTTTTCAGCAGCATGTTGAGATAAATACCTAGCCACTGGGGGCATCCCCTCCTCTGGTGGTGGCTCGAAGGGAAATATGTGTGTCGAGAGGACCTGGCAGGTGAGGGTCCCTGTTTTTGTAGCCCAAAGGGCGAATTTAATGATATCAGAAAATGAAATATATATTTAAGTCAAACAACATAACGTAAGTGTTAAAATTTATATTATTTATCCTTCTGGCAGGGTAATTTCTTCAGTCATAGCACCTCAAGAAGTCATGTTAGGTGATCATCTAGTTTGATTGATTAAAGAACCAAACAAAACAAAGGAAAAGGGAAAAACTATACAGGCTTGATGTAGATGGATTTAGTCCACCAGTTTGTAAGAGGGGCCCCTAAGGGTGACTCCTCAAGATACTGGCAGGATAGGCCTAGGTGGTCAGGAGACCATTACTTACTATTGTAAAGGGCCCCGTAAGGGAGACCTCCTGAGTAGGTCCAGAACACCTGGAATTAGAATAATTTAAGAGTGCCACCGTAGGATGTATCCTAAAAGGCCTAGGAAGGATAGGAAGGATAGGAAGGATTTCCTTTGCAAGGAAATGACTTTCCAGAGTCCAGTTAAGGACTAGATAGGGGTCTCAAGAGGGACTCAAGTATTAGAAATAGTAAAATATGGTATTGTAAAGAATAAGTATTAATGAAATTTATAAGAAAATTCAAGTGTAAAGCATTCCATTAAAATATCTTGATCTGTATGGTGAATGAAAATTGTGTGGAAGGTTCTGTGGGTGAATGAGCGTGTATGAAGGTGAGAGAGACGTATAATATATGTAAATAGCATTTTTTTTTACAAATAAACCCAATTTTTTCCTGTGACTTTCGCATTCCCACTTCGCTATTCATTCTCTGGATCCTGGATGGAATCGATTTCACAGGGTCCCTAAATTTGTACAGTTTTGCCCTGTTATCATCTTGAGCCACTGAAGAGGGAGTTAATGTTCCCATAGGCGTTTCCGTTAAAAGTAATTATATTAGCAATTCTTCGAGGCTGCTTTGGTATTAATACGGATTAATCAATAGCGATTAAAGTAAAGCAGTTAATTGTGAGTAGAGGGAAAAAGTCGAAGGGAGAGATCAGTGTGTCCATCTTGGGGGTTCAACACATTCACGCAAATTAAGACCAGCTGCAAACGTGAAGTAGTTGCGGGTCGAGTCACCCGCGACAACATAATCTTCGTCCCCTCTCATCACATGTCCATACCATTTCAGTCTACTTTCTTGTATCTTCCTCGAGATTTCTCCAACCTTTGTTGTGCCCCTTATCCTTTCATTCCTTACTATATCCAACCTTGTCACTCCGCACATCCATCTCAGCATTCTCATCTCCGTTACATCTAGTCTTTTCTCATGATCTTTCTTTATAGCCCAAGACTCAGCCCCGTACATCATAGCCGGTCTTACCACAGTCTTATACACCTTTCCCTTAACCCTTGCGCCTATTCTTCGGTCACACAACACCCCTGAAACTTTCTTCCAATTTTTCCAACCAGATTGCACTCTGTGTGTTATTTCTGTGTCCAGCTCACCGTCCTCAGCCACTGTCAATCCCAAGTACGTAAACTTACTTACTCTCTTTAACCTCGCTCCCTCTAAACTAATTTCTGAGTCTTGATTTTCGTAGAACCTCAGGTACTCCATTTTCTTTCTGCTGATTTTCAACCCTCTGTCTTCAAAAGCCCTCCTCCATTCCTCCAATTTTCTTTCTACTACTTCTCTCCTGTTGCTGCACAGAACAATATCATCTGCAAAGAGCATACACCAAGGGGATTGATCTTTTATCCCCTGGGCCAACACATCCATAATCAAAACAAAAAGGTACAGGCTCAAAGAAGATCCCTGATGTAGACCAACCCTCACGGGGAACCATTCCGTTACACCTACACTACTCCTAACCTGGGTCCTTGCTCTTTCATACATACTTTGCACCAACCTAACGTACTTCTCCGGCACACCTCTCTCTCTCATACACCTCCAAACCTCCTGGTGTGGCACTCTATCATATGCTTTCTCTAGGTTGATGAAAACCATGTGCAGTCCCTTTTGTCGCTCCCAGTGTTTCTCCATCAACTGCCTCAGTGCAAAAATTGCATCAGTTGTTCCCCTACCTGGCATAAAACCCAACTGCTCTTTCCCCACGGTTGTCTCTTCTCTTAACCTTTTCTCTATAATCCTTTCCCAAACCTTCATCATGTGTGACATAAGCTTTATTCCCCTATAATTTCCACAATCCTGGATGTCCCCCTTCTCTTTGTAGATAGGTACGAGTGTACTATCCCCCCACTCCTCCGGCATTTCCTCTTGTTCATATATCTTCTGCATCAGATCCCACAATAGATCTATGCCCTCATCTCCCAAACAATTCCACGCCTCCACTGGTATCCCATCCGGTCCCAATGCCTTCCCCTTCTTCATTCCTTTCAACGCCACCTTCACCACCTTCATCCTCAATTACTTCACCATTCATTTTAAACCTTATACCAGCTGGCTGATTACAGCTTTTAGGATGAAATTGCATAACCTTAGTTTTTGTCACATTAAAAAGAATATCATGTTTCTGTGAATACACTTCGCAGACTATTAGTAGCCGATCCAGACCTTTAACAGAGGGACTTATTAACACCATATCATCGGCATAAACTAAGTTATTTATCCTTGTGTTATCTATACAACATCCTACTGTTGCCTCATTAAGTGAAGCAATTAATCCGTCAAGTGACACGTGAAAAATATTTATGATGAATAAAACCACGAAGGGAAAAGAAACACAAAGGGGTGCTCAAGCGCTTTCGTCTAATGACATCCTCAGGAACACTGTGTTCCTGAGGATGTCATTAGACGAAAGCGCTTGAGCACCCCTTTGTATTTCTTTTCCCTTTGTGGTTTTATTCATCATATATATAATGATTAAATAAAAAACATTTGTACAATGAATGATATTATAAATTGACATTATTTATTCCATGAATATTACAGTTTACTTATATAACTAACACTCTTTATATTTATATTGCTTACAGCTGGTATGACACATCAGTAGGGCAATTTATAATTGACCTAAAAAAAAATTTAAAATTGACTGTTAAAAAAGTTGACAAAGTTGACCTAAACATTCTAAAAAGATTACCTTATTTTTCAATCAAATAATATATTTGAAAGGATAAAATGCATAATATTCATACTTAATTTGCGCAGTTATAATATTTCACTATATATTTTTTTACATTCCCTGACAAATTTCGATCCTTGGCTAGAAGTTTTTTTAACATTGAGAAGGATCTTTCCACAGAAGCAGAGGTTGGTTGCACTTTCTGCAATAAACAATACAATGCAGGCGATATCTCAGGCCTGCTCATTTCCATAATGTGGCAGACATCATTTTTTTTTAATCTTTCCTTGATGTACTGAGAGATGTTGCACTCATCCTTCCCTAAATTTATGTTGGCGATAGCTTCATAGGCTTGTTCCATGGTAAGTGGTGCTGCTTCTAACCTTGTCACAAGTTCAGAAATGATTGGGTAGTCCCTTTTTATTGCAAGCAATTGTTTTGCTAGTTCAGGTTTGGAAATGCTTTCCTTAGCCCTTGAACAATGATTCCATCATTCTCAAAACCATCAACAATTCTCTGTACGTCTGGAAGATTATTGGCATAGTAGAATGCAGCCTCCAACCAACTAGCCCACCGAGTAATAATTGGTTCAGGGGGATAACCAATTTCAGCAAACATTTCCTTCCTGGTATTGTTCTTGACCGTGGATGCCTTGATGTGAACAATAACTTTATCCACATCTGTGTAGAAAGCTCTGATTCTCAGCGCAGTTATGTAGTAGATGAGCAATGCAAGTTACATGAAATAATCTTGGGAATAGTTGTTTGAGTACAATTTCAGCAAACATTTCCTTCCTGGTATTGTTCTTGACCGTGGATGCCTTGATGTGAACAATAACTTTATCCACATCTGTGTAGAAAGCTCTGATTCTCAGCGCAGTTATGTAGTAGATGAGCAATGCAAGTTACATGAAATAATCTTGGGAATAGTTGTTTGAGTACATCTCCAGCTGCCGTCATATACCGAGCTGCATCGGTCAAAAGCAGGCAAAAATCTTCCCTTGGTATTTCCAACTCTTTAACTGTCTCATCGATGATGTGAATGATTAACTGTGAATTGATAGATGCCTGTTGAACTTCGCACTTCCACAAATATGTTTTTTCAGGGTTGTCCAGAGAACCTACTAGAACATTGACAAATGCTGATCCAGAAACTTGACTTTCATCCACAATTATAAAGATTTGTTTGTCCTTCACAATTTGCTTTACACGAGCACATTCATCATTGCCTAGTTCATCGACAATTAACCTGCAGTTTGATACTGATGGAATAGAGCGCCCCATTTCTGAAAACAATTTTTTTATGCTAGGATGATGCAGCTTATGTAGAGGAATATTTGCTTCTAAAAATGTGCTCACAAATTTCTTAGAAAAATCTTTCGTAGCAGGCTCCAAAAATGTTTGAGTTTTTTTGTTTTGTGAGGTACTAGCCAGTCCACGTTGATGCTTAGCCATACTTCTATGTTTATCAATAAAAAAACGTTTTTCAAAGTTAACAGTTGTAGCACAAATCTGGCAATAAAGTTCATTTTTAGGAGAAACACAAAATTCTCTGCTGTAATCTGCTACTATGGAACGAATTTTTGTAATTCCACTTGCCACTACTTTTGGCATTGTTTAAACTATGCACTTGGAAACTAGGTACTGCATTTAAGCATCTGAAATACAAAATTTGATTAATAGGATTACTATATTGGAGCACCTAAAATTAATGCTTCAGAATAAGTATAACAAAAATCCACCCATCAGATCACGACAAACACAGCCACCACACATACAGAACTGGGTAAACATCCTTGAGTATGACAGATTACCAGAATTGAATAGATAGTGTGGCATATTTTTTGCGGAAAGTTGCCAGTTAGCATTAATTTTTAAATAGTTGACCTAATAGTAAGAAGTTGACCAAACCAAAAAAATTTGACTTTTTGTTGACTTAATAAATAACAAAACTATCCCCCCCAGAGTGTTTAAATACCTTTTTTAGGCATCTCACAGTTTGTGCTATCCGTATACAATAGTTAGACTTTATTGACTTTTGACTGCCCTACACATCAGCAAAAGCAAAAACAAGGAACCTCCACACTTGAAGACAACAGAAAAAATCAAGACAAGTATAGAATCTGCATATGGAGTAGAACTTCCAGAAGCTGGTCCATCAACAAGTTCCCACCATGACAAAAAGAATTCTGAATTACCTAAGTAAGTATCACTTAAATTAATTTAGGTACTATATATATATATATATATATATATATATATATATATATATATATATATATTGTTATACATACCATATATGATTAGGCATATCTAAAGTAGCTTTAAGGTATCACCAATTAACGCAATGAAACAATCCACTTAGGGATATGTTTAGAATTTTTATATTTTACAACTAGCTAGTTAGAAATCTTTTTAATAAAAGTTTTCCAAAAATTGCAGGTATGAACTTCTCATGAGGGAACTCAAGGATAAGTTCAACACCACACAAAACAGCAAGCTAAAACTTCAATTTTATCACTGTCACCATTTACAATAGGTAAAACGTCGACATTCTTTGGAACATCAACTTACATGGTAAAAAAAAGTTGCCGTCTAAAAAGTGAACATGAAGTACTACCTGAAATCCCATCAATGAGTAAAGGCAAAGTACTGTCAGATGGGGCAATTGAGAACAAGGAGGGGTAATTGAGAACAACACACACCACTCATTAATAAGGATATTTACTAATTAATGTGTTTAGTGTGTGCCACTATGTATTTTAAGCTCATAAAATATATAAAATTGATTTTGTGCTAATTACACTAACATTATACAGGGTGTACATAAAGTCAGGATCTATTTTTGTGAAGCACTTTGAAATTATATGGAATTTTATCATAAAATGATAAAGTGGTAACATTTATTAAATAATTAAGAGTAGAATTCGATGTGACGCCCATCAGTATCCCTGCACAGCTCAAATCGTTCCGCAGCATTTCTAAACACATTCTGGAGCATTTGCGGGGTTATGTTATCTGCAGCAGTTTGTATACGTGTACGTAAGTTTTCTAAATGGACGTTTTCCAAATCGCTGGATTGGACACGGAAGCAACAGACCTTGGCCAACGAGATCACCAGATTTAACCCCTTTAGATTTCTTTGCATGGGGGCTTTATCAAATCACACATCTATCAGACGAAGATTACGAGTCTTGAAAACTTACGTACACGTATACAAACTGCTGCAGATAACATAACCCCACAAATGCTCCAGAATGTGTTTAGAAATGCTGCGGAACAATTTGAGCTGTGCAGGGATACTGATGGGCGTCACGTCGAATTCTACTCTTAATTATTTAATAAATGTTACCACTATCATTTTATGATAAAATTCCATATAATTTCCAAGTGCTTCACAAAAATAGATCCTGACTTTATGTACACCCTGTATTTTAATTTTTTTTTTCAGTTTAATTTTGCTATATAATATCAAGGTTTATATTGGAAAAACTATTTAAATTAAAAAGCAGTGCTTTTGACATTGGATGCAGTATTCTTGGAGCAGTTGCTGAGCTACTTATACCTTCATGTAAGTTAACTAGTCTGTAAGTAATTACCTAGTTACTAGGGTGGGGTAATTGAGAACAGCCTTATATTTGTAGAATTATGGTACCTAACCTTTTTTTTTGTGCGCACAGGTGGAGAGCAAGATGGTGCGCAACTATAAGATGATGACCAAGATGCGATACTCTGAGGAGGATGTTGCCAAGGCCTTGCTAGAGGTATCAAAAGAGTTCCGCTACACACTGCAGCAGCCAAATACAATATTCCTACGACGAGTCTACATCAGCATTTTGTAGGCAGATCAAGATCCCCTCATAAAATAGGCCGCAAAACTGCCCTTCTCCAAACTGAAGAAACAGCAATTGCTCAAAATCTTGCTTCCCTAGGAGATTTTGGCATAGCGTTTGACATGACTGAGCTCAGGGTATTTGTTAAGTACTATCTTGACAGCTACCACTGAACAATTGCCGAGTTTAAGGACAATCTTCCAGGTGTTGACTGGGTAAGAAGTTTCCTTAAACATGACAATGTTTGGTCATTTCGCATGTGCCAAAACATTTCTAGGAAACAAGCAGCAGTAACAGAATCTGATGTTTCTAGCTACTTTGATCACCTCAGCAGGACACTTGCGAGTGTACCACCAACCAACATAATCAATTACGATGAAACTAATTTAACAGATGACCCCGGTTGCAAACTGCAGATATTCAGAAAAAGCACTAAGCATGCAGAAAGAATTATGAACAACAAAAAGTTCGACCTTTATTATGTTCACTAAGTGCTGCTGGAGAAGTCTTGCAACCTTATGTACGTAGTTTACAAGGCTGAAAGGCTTCAGGATTCATGGGTAAGAGGTGGACCATTAGGGGCAATATACAATCAAACATCTAGCTAGTTTGACTCTGAGGTTTTCTTTGATTGGTTTGAGAAGGTAGTTCTCAGGCACATCCGCATGCTACCTGCTGACCAACCTCAGGTTCTTTTAGGAGACAACCTGCCCACTCATATAAACTTCACAGTTGTGGACCTCTGCGAGCAACATAGCAAGATGGTTTTTTTTTTCCCCCACCAAATTTGACACTTTCTGCAGCCCTTGGATGTAGCAGTTCATGGTCCCCTGAAAAATGAGTGGAGGAAGATTATGACTGCCTGGAAGGATAGTGAAGAGAAGCATGCAGCATCTTTCCCAAAATGGGCTATGCCAGGACTGCTGATGTCTTTGATGCAGAGTATGGAAGAAAAGTGGAGTCCTCTGGCTAAAGCTGGATTTAGAACTTGTGGAATTTATCCATTTGATCCACATGTCCTCAGGAATATGAAAGACCCTCAAGAACGAGAAGCATCAGGCTTGGTAAGTCCAGCTCTTCTGAGTTACCTCCAAGAAAAGAGAGAGAGACTAGTGTAATGAAGAGAGCCCCTCATGGTAGAAGAGTGAATGTTGCATCAGGTAGAAGCATCTCGCTTGCTGATCTTGAAGAAAGTGGCCCATTAGGCATTCGTAGCACTGGTACAAGACCAATAACGTGTGCAAGATCACTTACTTTTGCTGATAACAGTTCTGACAATGACAGTGACACGGTATTATCTGATGAGTCACATGATCAAGATGAAGATACCTCAGTACAGGATCTACAGATCAGTGACTATGTTCTTGTTAAGTTTGAGTTTTCTAGAGGTACCAGTAAAAAGCAGGTACTGGTGCATTATGTAGGTAAGATTGAGTCAAGGGAGAGTACTGGTAATATTACAAATTGGAAGATAAATTATTACAGGAAGACAGATCTTCCAATTGGCAAACACCATTTAAAATTAATAGCATTTAAGGAACCTGCTAATCCGGATGTGTGTAGCACTAGCAAAGAGGATATAGTTATGAAGTTAAAGCTGAAAGAAGTGTATAAAAATGTGGCTATCTTTAGAAATGAATTTGGTAAGAAAATTGCTCACTAGGTAGAGATACATGTAGATAGGTAGAGATGTTTAATTAGATTTAATTATTTTTTTCATACCTACCATTTATCTCAATATAATTGTACTTGTACCTATTTGATATATATGAAAATGAAAATGTTTATTGGCAGACTATAGTCCATATGACAAATATTATTAATACAATGACAGTTCATATGCTAAGGATAGAAATATATACAATTGATTAGAAATAATACTGCACTGTCGAAGTTAAGTGGAGCTACAAACAGACATTTTCATACCAAGAAGTCCATAGCTTAGAGAATAAATGGCAGGACTCATGGATAGCGTGGATGATCGGGTTGGTTGATTTTTTAATTCTTTGCATTAGACAGTGTTGAGCACATCTTGTTACCTCCGGGAAGCTTGGGACATTGCGGGTAGCAAACATTTGCGAAGCTGAGCATCTTGGGGGGGTAATTTATGCAAGAGTCTAAAAGACCTGTTGTACAGCAAATTTAGGGTTCTGCCAGAACCATTTTTATAATTCACCCAGAGTTGCTGACTGTATATATTACTGCAGAAAATACGAAAGTGTGTCTTTAGCTTCACTTGTACAGAAACGAAAGTTCCTTATGGTCATATTCGCTTTAGCACACAAGCTTCGAGATTGTTTTCTTATATCTGAGTCATCACTCAAGGAGCTGGTAATAGTTTGACCCAAATACTTAAACTCTTGTACTTCCTCAATTACTTCACCATTCATTTTAAACCTAATATCAGCTGGCTGATTACAGCTTTTAGGATGAAATTGCATAACCTTAGTTTTTGTAACATTAAAAAGAATATCATGTTTCTGCAAATACACTTCGCAGACATTTAGTAGCCGATCCAGACCTTTAACAGAGGGACTTATTAACACCATATCATCGGCATAAACTAAGTTATTTATCCTTGTGTTATCTATACAACATCCTACTGTTGCCTCATTAAGTGAAGCAATTAATCCATCAATATACACATTAAACAGCATAGGGGAGAGCAAGGAGCCTTGTCTCACCCAACAAGAGGAGCTAAAACACTCTGATAGTAAGTACATTGCCCCACCTAACAGTGAGAGATTGGTGGGAATACCAAAATTTCAATAAATTTAATATGTACATGGGAACCTTCCTGTCTTCTAATTTTGCAAATAAAATATTGTGGTTCACCCTATCATATGCCTTACTTATATCAAGGAAGCAGCTATAAATGGTTGAATTACTGTCAATGTATTTAGATATTGTTTCTTTAAGTACATAGATACACAGGTCAGTTGAGTGGGACCTTTTAAAGCCAAACTGATTAGGATTATATATATATATTAGGGTGGTCCAAATTGATAGGGGGAAATTTCAAAATTGTCTTAGATAGTCTCCACAAGTGTGGTTTTTGTCCATTTAGTGTCCACATGGTCTGTGCAAAATTGCAGCGTGATTGGTGAATATTTAGAGGTTGCCCCACTCTGAATATATATATTATATAATGTACTTTTTCTTCCGTAGGTCCGATGGCTCAAACTCGATCAATTCCAAAAGTTTGGCTTCTAGGGATGGCAACTGGAACTTTATCCACGTCAAGGCTCCCTACATGCCTTGACACCCTCCTCTTGGGGCAATACCACCACATCAATCAAAAGCAAACCACCTCCGACAGTCTGAACCAGGCATGCCAGAGGGTGATTGAAGTCTGGACCCGAGCGCGGATCCCAACTCAACGGATCGACTCCTGTGTCCGTAAGCTTTCAAAGCTTTTAGACCGCTACAAAACACTCAAGAAGCACAGGACCAGGCAACATGCCAGCGATAGAATGAATGAAGACATCTTCAAAGCGGACATCCAGGAACTGTTTGACATCGCAACCAGTGATGCCATGAGCACAATCATCAACGTTGAGGACCGAAATTTCCTGTCCATGCAGCGCAAGGACGTCAATTCTTGCAGCATGGCTGGCATTGATAAGGAAACGACTACACAAGAGGACAGAAAGCGATCCAGAATGGAGAAGGAAGCCAAGATGAAGGCAAGGCATGAAGCAACACAGAAAGATTTGGAAGAAGCAGGAGTGTCATCAATTGATCTTTCCTCTTCTTCTTCCCTTTTTTCGCAAGACAACGATGACTATAGACCATCGGTTCCGATTCCTTCTTCGTCTGAAGCTCTGGCACCAAAGCGTCCCAAGAACAAGGTTACGAACATTTTCCAATCTCCAGAAGTCATTGGAGCAATGTATCGCACCAATCTTTCTGACTGGAATGCTGTTTTCGTAACTGGAGCTGTATTACAGGCCGCGGGGCATGATCTGTCTGGGATGATGTGCTCTCGGAGCTCTATTCATCGCTACAGAGAAAGTGGGTGAGAACAGGCAGCTTGAGAAGACCTAGAATCATTCTCTCTAGAAGACCCTGTCCTTCTCCATTGGGACGGAAAGCTTCTCCCCGGCATTGAAGGGAAGAAGACGAATGTGCATCGGATAGCAATCCTTATAACATTCAATGGACAGAAGCTGCTTGGTGTCCCAAAGATGAAACAAGGAACTGGAGAAGCACAGGCCCAGGCATGCCTTCAAACTATGAAATTATGGAACGTGGAACAGCATGCGAGAGGTCTCGTCTTCGATACCACTGCGTCAAACACGGGTTTACATCGCGGAGCCTGTGTCAGGATTGAAGAAGCATTGGGTCACGAGCTAGTTTGGATCGGTTGTCGACATCATATACTTGAAGTCGTACTTGCTGATGTCTTTGCCTCAATATTTGGCTCAACAGGAAGTCCTGAAACAGGCCTTTTTAAGCGATTTCAAAAGGAATGGCCATCTCTCTCCCACGAAGCATTTGTCTCAGCATCGGACAGCTTGTTCGAGAACCCTCAACTCCAAGAGATGAGAAGAGATGCTCACTTACTTACCTAACGCTCTTCAGGCAAGCCAACCTCGTGACGACTACAAGGAGTTCCTTGAACTATCTTTGCTCTTCCTGGGGGGAAAGACTGGTGGTCAACTCTTTATCCGAGCTCCGGGTCCCATGCACCACGCAGAGATGGATGGCGAAGGCGATTTATGCACTCAAAATCTACCTCTTTCACTATCAATTCAAGCTCACAGCACGCGAAGAACGAAACGTGACTCAGCTGGCTTTATTTGTCAGTCTGATTTACGTCAAGTACTGGCATGAAGTGCCAATGGGGACACAAGCTCCTCTCAATGATCTCAAAATGCTGCATCTTCTGGAAAAATATCCACACGGAGGAGCTGCACAAGCGGCGAAGACAGCTCTAAGACGCCACCTATGGTACTTGTCGGAGCATCTGATTGGACTGGCCTTCTTCGATAATAGGATTGATCCTGATACCAAAAGGAGAATGGTTCAACACCTCCAACATCCCCAAAAGAATGGCTGCCCCCGACGAATCGACATGGCGGAAGCTGGTGTTGAAAATGATGTGGCATCCTTCGTCACAAAAAGGACATTGACCCTCTTTGATGCCTTGAAAGTTGGAGGTAAGGAGGAAGCGCGCCAGTTACTTCAAAAAGATCCACAGGAATGGCCAAATGACAAGAACTACAGGGAACTTAGAGATCGCGCCTTAAAGATGAAAGTCGTCAATGATGCTGCCGAGCGAGGTATTGCTCTCGCACAACGCTACAATGACAAAACGAGGACCAGAAGCAGTACCTCCTACAACTCGTAGCCGCCCACCGAAAACAGATACCAATACCATCCAAGGCGACTCTGATGCAGAAGAAATAATGAAGATACACCCATTATCATGTCCTATTGTCTTACTGTTTTCTTTCATATTCTTTGAGAACCAAAAAAAATTTAGTTATTCAGTTGTCTATATATTTTCCCAAATTTTGAAAAAGGGGGCAAGTGGGGCGACCCCTAAATATTAACCGAATAACGTGAAACTTTGCACACATACTGTCCACACCAAGAGGCATAAAACCAACCTTGTGGAGAGAACTTAGTCGATGCTTTAACTTTTTGGACCACCCTAATATATATATATATATGGTATATCATGTGTAGCACTCTTTTATATACTTCTCTATATTCAAGCACCTATAGCTATCTAGCTCTCAGGATGTCTAGATCATGAAATGAGGCAAAATTCGATGTTCATAGTAAAAAAAATACAGGAAGTTAGTATTACTTAAATTGTGTTTTGACATGTATAATGGCCTATACACAAACTTCTTAAAGCTGATAATGATAGGGGAACATTTTTCTCAATGAATTTTTTTGAAATTCAGTATCCGAGAGGTCAAATGATGACCTCAAATATTCATTTATAAATAAAAAATTTATTTTTCATCCTACATCAAAAATTATGTCATTTTTAGAATCTATAGATCATTCTGATTCCATATACTTTTATAGGGCTATGACCAACAGGAGGAAAGTTATGGCAGTTTGAAAAATGTGAGGTCAACACGACTTCAAAATGACATCGCTCATAACTTTTGAACTGTTGGTCAGATCAAGCTAAAAACTTGGGAATCATAGTTTTTTGGCCAAAATATACCCCTGTACCAAGTTTCAGCAAAATTGAAGAGGTGGTGGTGGTGTCCATTGGTTGATCTGTCCTGGAATTACCCTGTTATGCCCTTGAGTTCATCAGATTCTAACAGGTTATATCTATATTGTCCAAACGTAAAAGCATTTTGAATACCTATATTTGTATTTTCTTCCAAACAATCGAAACTAAACACCTAATTCCTTTAATCTTTCACTGTAACCTAACCTTCTTAATCTGGTTCATTCCATGACAAATCATGCAAGAAAAAAAAGAAACAGTGCACCATACCCTCACAGATTTTGCTTAACCCTTTATCCGGTAAGTGACTATATTTGATTACTTAAGAGGCCCAGTTAAGTAGGCTCCCTATGCTGTTGCCAGCAGTATTTCCTCACTTTTAAGGAAAGTCAGGCAAAAGACAACCTTTAGGCTATTGTGTGGTGTATGACGTTTATGCATATCTCAGCCAATCAGTAGCAAGGAAGTCTCCAAATGTTTGGAAAAACAAACCAATGCTGGCAAGGTCCCTAAGATGATCTCTCCAATCTATCTCTATAAATGGCAGTTTTCAGATGCCTACTGCCATCAGGGGCCAGAGAGCTGGAACCCCTGATGAGAGTGTAAGGTGGGACTATACTAAGTTCCATGCACCAATGTATGTAGAGGGTCATTCCATGTCAAATCAGACACATAAGGGCAAAAAAAGTGTCAACCATCTCCGATTTTGTTTATACTTAGTACACTTAAGGACCCTTATGAGAAATGTAGATACCCAAAATTTCACACCTCTGTGACTGCAGGGTGCCGAGATAGGAGGTCACAAAAGTTGACCTTTTGACCAGATTTTTTTGAAATTTAATATATCTAAATTGTCATATCTCAGCTTCTACTTGACCAATTTACTTCATTTTGGTATCACTTTAAAGGAGTAGAATCTTTTGTCTTTCTTGAAATATATCCCATAAATGATTCACAAAAAAGTTATAGAAGTTAGAAATATTTGAACGGGGGGGGGCAATTTTTTTGTCCCAAGATACCTCCATCCAAGCACAATATTGTGTAAAAATTTCATTATTCTCTGGCAAATACTTTAGAAAATATAGCACTTCCAGTGTGATGAATTTTAAAAAAAAAATTAAAAAAATGACAATGAAAAATTGTTGCTATCCCTATGGAATGATGTGGAGTAACTTTCATTTTTGAAAGTACAGACAGTCTCCTCCAGGTTATGAACATCCGACTTACGACATTCTGTACATACGAACAGACCGCCGTAAAGTCTATTATTTTAAAAATCCGAGTTACCTACAATGGTTCGTAGTAACGAATCAGCACACTACTTACGCCACCACCATTTTAAGTTGGATTTTGTACTTATGAAGACATTCGTGTTAATTCATATTCAATTTCTGATAATGTGCAAACCCTATCATGGCTCCTAAATGAAAATCTGATGCAAGTGCTGGTGATGCACTTTAATTACTGTTACAAATTATCATCTTTTTTTATGTTTTCTATGTTTCAGTAGCTTTTATAAATTGGGTGTGTGTTTAAAGTGTTTAAGTAAACAGTAGAATTGCAACAAAGAATATGGGGTTGATTGTGGTGGGTGTGTGCACTCAAGCCTATAAGAAATACAAATGAAGAATATGGGGATGTTTGTGGTTGGTGTGTGTGCTCTAAAAGCCTATAAGAAATACAAACAAAGAATATGGGGATGTTTTGGGGGGGGGGGACTAAATGCTGAGGTCTTATTTTTATAATGAAATTTTAAATAGAATTAAAAGAAAAAAAAAAAACACTGTATGAAATCATTTTCTACCACTACCGATGACTCATTCAAACCGAATTCCCGCCCTATGGCCACGACGGACATCCCACTTTTAAGCCTTTTAAGACGTTAAGTACAAACCATTCGTATGGGTTCCGACTTACATACAAATTTGACTTAAAGACCGTCGTGAGAACAGAACTCGTTCGTAAGCCGGGGACTGCCTGTATAGCACTATGACATAAAAACTAATTGAGAGCTGTAAATTTGACACGTCCTATTAGGTATACCTATTTTTGTATCTGTTATTTGTATGCAAACATTAACTCCTAGTACAAATAACTGTTTTGTGTGTACATGTACTTTCCTTTTTTCAGATCTTTTAGGAAACTAAAATAAATCATCTATATGTAATATATTCAGAAATTCCTAGCCAGGTACCTATTCTATTTCAATTAGGAAATTTTGAAATAAATGCTTTTAATTTAAAAAGAAAATGTGCTGATCCTTTCAGTGAGCATCAAGGGAAATGGCAAACTAAGCGACTAATAGTAGTTCCACCTGAAATAATCGTTAAGCAGCCTGATCTTCAATTAACTGCAAATCATAGACTATGTAATCCATGCAGAATTCTTGTTGATAAAATATTAAAAGAAAATACTAAAAATACTGAAAATTCAGACAGTGACTCATCTCATCCCTCTGGCTCTGGGTAATTCTACGAGAAATAGACAAATGAAGTACACGGTAACCTCTTCAAAATTCATGAAACTTGGTGTGAGGGTTGGTTTAGGTCCAAATTACAAATTTCTAAATTTTTTTGAAAATTGGTCAAGTTGGTCAAATTTTATGGCTTGACCAAATTTTGGTCAAATGAAAAAACCAATAATTTTCAAACGTAAATATCTCAGCTCCTAATTGTGGTAGTGTAGTAAGTCTTAAATGATAAAATATGTAAAATTAACTGTAGTTTCTAAATATGTATAGTGGACCTAGTTTTAGCCATTTAAGGTGATAATGATTTCATTGTATGCTAATGATTAATTGATGCATTGACTGATTGCTTATTAATGAAAAGCTGGGTTAATAATTTATGATGTCATACAGTATCACCGATTGGAATAAGTGGTTATTTGATTAGATCCACCATACTATTGGAAGTGACCGAAATGGCAGCGAGGGTCACCAACTTGGATTACACCCAAGCAAATTAATGTTAAGGTTATAAAAGACATCTTAGTTTTGTATTTTATTATGAAAATAAAGCCATTATTTATTCACTGTGATATAACAAAGAATTGACAGTAATTAATTGATAGTTTTACGTTATGCTTATGACAGACTTAGCTAATAAGATGAAATGTTAATAGCTTAATTGACACGTAATAAATAATACTCATTGATGGTATGTAAATGGCATGTGACATGGAATATTGAATGGGCCTAGTAAATGATATAAAGAATGCACGTGCATTTGGTACATTGAATAGAATACTTGACACTGATTAAGTAGGCTAAATGATTGCATGGATGCACATTAGTGTGGACCAAAATGGGGGGTAAATTATAAAGTTGAAGAAATCCTTGTTCCACATTAATGCCCTTATTCCTTTGGACCAGATAGACATGTCAGCAAAATTTTGGTCAAATATGAGAATATTTAAGGGTCCCGAGATTTAATGACTTACAAAAATTTTCCAATGAATAGGCGCGCTTAGAACATCAATGATCAACTCAACTCTTGAGTTGCAACTTATGAAAAAATTTCTTATTTAAGAAATTTTTGGTGTTAATAGAGTACAAAAACAATCTTAGATCATTATTTCAGAGAAAATTATTAATACGGGAAAACAAAAATTTTGGATAAAATATATTATCCTTAATTGGTCAACTCTAAATTAAAGGCTTTGCCTAATTGGCTTGAACCTTTTAGTTATCCTTATCTCCTAATTTAACTGGTTTATTTTACTATTTCAGAAATTTAATTTTTTAAACTAAAAATGGCTACTCGTTCTAAAACTAAAGTTTGGCTCATTGGCCATTTAAATAAAGATATACTTTGTTGCCGCTTACCTACAAAACTACAAGTTTTGCAAACATATTTCTTCCATCATAAAGAGGAAAAATTGGGACAAAGAAGATCCATTAATCTTTGCTTAGATGAAGTGATGACCTACTGGGAGAAAGCCAGGATTCCCACAATGCGTAGAGACAGTGCCATCCGAAAGATTGACTCTTTAATAAGCTGTTATGATAAATTGATGAAAAACAGAAAAAGGCCTGAGGAAAAATGCTGTATTGAAGAAGCTATGTTTAAAGATGAAATTAAGGCTGAAATTCTT
Organism: Bathynomus jamesi; assembly: GCA_023014485.1. Classification (NCBI taxonomy): domain Eukaryota; kingdom Metazoa; phylum Arthropoda; class Malacostraca; order Isopoda; family Cirolanidae; genus Bathynomus; species Bathynomus jamesi. The sequence continues at coordinate 90,980 of JAJOZX010004491.1, forward strand.
GATATTGGTCACTCTAATGCCCTTTTGATGATGTCAAATGAAGACAAGCTTTTCTACTTAAGCCAGCAAGAATATCCTACACAAAGTAGCATGGGTACAGTAGACCAAATTCTTGCAAAAAGAGAGAAAAGAAGGCTTCATCGTGAAGAATTAGAGTGTGAAAGCGCCCTCAAAGAGCAGAAGCGATCTAAAAGATCATTCTTGCCTGCCAATAGAGATGATTTCACATCATCATCATCAACTAATGACGACAACCTTGAAATGAATTTTCAAGGTCCCTCTGAAGAGCAATTTAAAAAGAAAATGTTGGCTCCTAAAAAGTCAAAGCCTATTGACAAAAATGTTGTAGCAGCCTATGATAGAATGAATCTTTCCAATCGAGATACAGCTATGTCTTATGCTGTTGTTGCTCAGTCTTTGGGCCATAATTTGGAAAACATTACAGTGTCAAAATCTACTATGCTTCGAACTCGTCAAAAGTTACGCAAAGAAATAGCAACAGAATATCAAGAGCAAGCATTTTGTCCTGGAGAGCCTTTAGTTCTTCATTGGGATGGAAAAATGCTCCGAGAGATATCAGGTTAGTTTTTTTGTCTGATTAATTTAGCATATTTATATTTTCTCTCTCAGGTGAAAAACTTAGCTGTGGGTCTGGTTTTCACACCTAGGCAATGTGTTATTATCTGGTTGGTTTTAATTAAACATTTTGATAGCTAAATTTCTATTTAATTAGGTTACATTTCATGGTCTGAAGCTAGTTTTCACAATCTACACCATTTTACCTTCAATTTAAAATAAGTAAGTTTAATTTAAAATTATATATATATAAATTATAATATATATAAATATATTAAATATAAAATAAAATATTAAATATATAATATAATATATATATAAAATAAAATATTAAAAATAAATATATATAAATTATATATTTTAACTTTTTCTTGCAGGCGAAGGAAGAATGGAAAGGATTGCAGTGTTAGTCAGTGGGAATGGTGAAGAGAAATTGCTGGGAATTCCTAAAGTCACTGCTGGCACGGGTACAGAGATGGCTCGTATTTGCATTTCTCTCCTGCAAGAACATATGACCCAGAGAATTATTGGGCTGTCATTTGACACAACAGCATCCAATACCAGAATCCATGCTGGAGCTTGCACTAAAATTGAACAAGAACTTGGAAAAGAGCTTTTATATTTAGCCTGCAGACACCATATTTATGAGATTGTCCTATCTCAAGTCTTCCGGACTTCTATGGGCCATTCCTCTGAACCTGATATTCCAATCTTCAAAAGATTCAAAACTCAATGGGATTTTATGGATCATTCTCAAATCACAACTGCTGTTGATTCGCAAAGCTGCAGAATAATTGAAAGAGTTCAAGATTTAAAAAATCAAACAGTCTTAATCATGAAGGAGGCACTCAACTCTAAACAGCCAAGAGATGATTATAAAGAATTTTTTCAACTTGTTCTCTTGTTTTTTGGAGAAGAAAGCATTTCTAATACTCCCTTGAAGAGACCTGGAGCGTACCATCATGCAAGATGGATGGCAAAAGGAATTTATACATTTAAGCTTTTTCTTCTCCAAAATCAATTTAAGATGACTAAAAAAGAACTTGATGCAATAACAGAAATTTGTTTATTTGTTGCATTGGTATACGCAAAATCTTGGGCAAAAGCTTCTCAACCAGAGGAAGCCCCAAATGTTGATCTTAAATTTTTGCAAGATCTTGCAATAATGGAGGAAAATTCTTTGATATCAAGTGTTATCAAGCAAGCCCAAAATGCCATTAAACGACATCTGTGGTACCTCTCAGAAACACTTGTTGGATTAAGCTTCTTTGACAAAAGCATATCCCTTGAAGAAAAGGAGCAAATGCGAAATAATATCAAAATGCCTCCAAGAAATAAGGGACTGAAACGTTTAGAAGCAAAGGTAACCCTAGCTTCTTTTAAAGAAAAAAGGATTTCTGATTTTGTTACTTTAAGGACTAAATCTCTTTTTGATGCTCTACATCTCAATTCTTTCTTCACTGAAAATTCTGCATCAACATGGGGAATAGATCCTGAGTACCAAAGAGGCTGTGCTAGAGTTCGTGCCCTTAGAGTGACAAATGACACAGCTGAGCAGGGTGTTGCATTGATTGAAAAATTTAATCAAGCAGTGACAACTAAAGAAGAGGACAAACAATACCTGCTCAAAACAGTTTTCAAGAATCGTAAAGAATTTCCAACAAAAAATAAAGCAGAACTTATGAAAATGAGGAAAAAGTGCAATTTTCTCAGGACCCCTAAAACTTGACAGAGGTTTCAAATTTTGTAATTTGATTAAGGTAAGCAAAAGGAATAACATTACTCATGTGGAACAAAGATTTTTAAACCTTAATTTTTTTGGTCCACACTAATGCACATAGAATAATTGACGCGGCCTAATATTAATGGATTGAAATGCTTGACAAATACACCAATATCATTTATATATAAGACCATTATGTGATGTTAAGTGATTACGTCAAGAGAATATTTAGTTAACACATAAATATATGAATTGAACATAATAACGGATGATACATGGAATTACGGTATTGAAATGACACTTGAATTGGATGACAGGCCTACTGCGTTATTAACGAGTCAACTGGAACGCTTGATTACACACTTTGGGAGTATAGCCTACCGTTCGGTGGTAGGCTAATGTAGGCTTCACAAGAATACTTAGGATAGGAGGTACTTATCTTAGGACGATGTAACCTTGTTGAAGGCAGGTTGAAGACAAACCATTTAACGCAGATTCGAGTTGTCATTGTCCGTTAAGCCTCTTGAGATGATGAATGTAGGCTTCGTTCGGAAGTCTGAGGTGATGTTACTTCTCGAGGTGCAGGACGGTTTTCAATGATCTTGCAGGCGCAGGCCCGTGGTGCTGAATATATCTCGAGGAATGTGGAGAAACTTGAAGGCCGACCCGGCAAACCGCAGGCCCGAAGTGATTCTGGTTGGGCCTCAAAGGATTGCTTCTGCAGGCGGTCTGTAGATCTTACTTGATAAATTGTAGGCCTTGAAGGAAGTAGCAGCCACGCCTCCGGCCAGAGGGGGCCAGAAGGCGGTTGGTGTACGTGTTGCACACATTCGATGATGTGAGTACCAGTGAGTGAGTGTGCTCGCTCGCTTTTATACGTAGTTCCTGTGACGTAGGACTTTGTGCCAAATCTTAAGACACCTTGTGAGTGCGTCCTTTCGTTGATAAAGGTTTGCATTCGCGCCCTTTGGGAAAACAAGACATTCATTGTTCTGAATCCGTGTCCACGTGTCTCTTCCAAGACTTTGGTGATAGCGTGGAAGGACAGGATTTCTGTCTATCTGTTGGTCTATTTCTTGTCGATCCGCTACATATGTATCATTTTTTTAGAGTAACAAAAATAAAATTATGATTTTTTGGAAAAAGTTTTTTTTTTTTTTGTGATTTGGCAGCGATGATGATATTTTTCGAAAAAAATACCAGGAATAAAAAATGTTTATTTGATGTATGTACACCATAATAAGTAATAAAAAGTCAGCTTATCGACGATTATTATGAAAAAAAAATAACCTCCAAATTTTAACAACTTTTTGCTTTCTTTCCAGATTTTCAGTATACAGTATACCTAATTTTCTAGTATACATAAATTTACCTAACCCTTAAAATGCCTCAAAACACACAATTTTGTTGCGATCCTATGAAAAAACACTCAAGAATTTTCTGTAACATCAAAAAAGTAAACTCTGCCATGGCAGCTGCAAGCTATGGAATTTTGGAAGAAAATCAATTACTATGTCACAATTAAAAGGAAGCCAATTGTATTAGAACATGTTCAATGTTCATCCAGAGAGCCGGAACCTGCACCAATACCTGAGCCAGACATACTTAACAAATGTATGGGGCGAAGCAGTAGCGATTCCACGAATCCACCACCACTGGAAGAATTTGTCGTTCAAGACAGGCAATTCAATAAAGATTTGCTCAGTGACAATATTTTACCTTTATTTGATGAAAGCCCTATTAAAACAGGTAATAAAACAAGAGAGACTCCATTCAGGACATTTGTTTCTTAATGTCAAATTTGTAGTTTTCTGTTTTTAAATATTAGCATCAGCACTTGAATACATATATACAAAATATTTGATATTTGATTATTTCACACAACCTAAGTTTATGAATGTTTTACAGCTGGATTGAAGCCAGGACAAAAACAGATAAAGGCTTCTACGAAATTCAGATTGACAACGGAAAAGGTTAAACAAAGTTTTGAAGCTGCTTATGGGGCTCCTATTGACTATTCTGAAGCTGGTCCATCCAAAAAAAGTTGTTTGGAGGATGATTTAGAGAGGCAAGACTACTTTTCAGACAGTTATTGAAATTTGACATTTTAAATTAAATTTAATACAGTCATCGAAGTATATACTAAATTAAGTTTTATCCATTTACATTTTTATAATCGGACAATATAATACATATACATATATTTTATGAAAAGTTTAATTAAAAATATACTAAACTTAATGTCAAATACACTTTATTTCAGGTATCAAAAGGTTATGGAAGAATTAAAGGAGAAATTTCAAGCAAGTAACGATCGCAATCTTAGGTTACAAACAGGGCTGTGGAGCTGGCACCAAAATCTTAAGCTCCGGCTCCGGCTCCAGCTCCTCTCACCATATATTAATGATTGATAAATCTCTTGAAATTGTACCTTGCTACTCATAGGCCATAGCAGGCAGCCACACAAAACATTTCATCACCATCACATGATTCATCAGGCTACTTTTTAAAATTTAGACCAAAGCCTGATGCAGCTATTAATCTAAATTCTAATGACTATAGCTATGCCTGTGTGGCTTTTTTTTTATCATTTATTAATAATAATATTACCTACACCTTTCATGACAAAAAAAAAACCTTATTCGTTTGTATTATAGAATGTTTATTTGGAAAATGTAGCCTTTTAAAAAAATTAAAATAATTTTTATTACTTTTTATACATCTTCATTACATGCCTGTCCTCAGAAATAAAATGGCTTCTGCTAAGTCATCCTTCATTGATGCTCTTAAATCAGATTTCACTATTCTCAGTGCTGAAAAGAGGCATTCTACACTGACTTGTGTGGGTGGTAGAGCTGATACAATACTAGCTACATTCCTTATAATCTTTGGATATAAGGGTATGACATCGTCAACTGTCAGTTTAGAGGAGCAGTTGTATTTTTCTACTTCCTTTAATTCAGCATAGAATTCTTGCTTGAATTTGGTTATTTTCATCTGTGGAGGATTCTTTAATTCTACTTTGAGATGTTTTGCATTTGATCTATCTATTCTGTCCAAATATTTTGTGAAATCTTCCTCATCATTTGAAGAGGACGATTGGTTGGTAATGCTGCTATCTTCTTCATTCTGGGCGTCTGGTTTTTCAGATACCAGCTTTTCCATGCGCAATGCAATGTCATAGAGGGCCTCTTTTCCTTTAGCTTTTTGATCTTTATTTAATAGAACTCTGTTCATTGGGTCTATGTAAACAGCAGCTAATACAATTGCATTTTCTAATAGTAATACCTCTCTTTCCTTCATCGAAGAAACAATTCCCTCAGCAAGTAGTAGTCCTGTTTGATTGAGATGAAATATGTTTGTTATTCGTTTTTTGACCCAGTCACACCCAGCTATAACAGCAATATATACTGAATAACCAATCAAAACTGAATAAGAAAATATATATATTATCTTGTGCATCACAAACTGATCAGTCCTAATGTTTTGCGGACAGTTCAGTACGTGACACCAGTTCTAATTTTGCCTATTTTTCAGAATATATTGTACAAAACCATAAATTAAACATTTTATGGCCAAAAATTAGTAATTGCAGTTAAATATTTTGAAAGAAATACAAACACATAGGCTCAAATTTATGGTCCCAAAAGGTCAACTGTACACCCTTGATGATTGGTTAGGTTAAGTCATGCTATTTTTGTTTAAATTCGTTAGTTTAAACGAAAATGACGAGTGCAAACTTTTCTGGTTAATTTTCAGGTGTTTTGTACGAAACTGCCATCCATTTCCTGTGCAAATGCGTAGTTTTCAAGATGATGATATCTCGAAAACTACGCATTTGCTCAGGAAACGGATGGCAGATTCGTGCAGAACACCTGAAAATTGACCAGAAAAGTTTGCTCTCATTATAAAAAGAGTGGGTCAAAAAATGAATAATTACCCGAAATATTAATTCTTTCCATGCCAACAAGAATTCACCAGAAGTTAATTCTTCTGTTTGAAACTTTTTAGTGACAGCAAAAGGGTAACGAAGCAGAACTTCTAATTGGGTCAATTGCATCCATTCATTTTCAGTTAATGAGACATTTTGATTTGCCAGGTCTTCAAGATGTGGTTTCAGATCAAGCAAACGCTTAATCATGAAATAGGTGCTGCCCCACCGAGTATCTTGATCTAAAATAGCTCCCATACCTGAATGTTTCTTCACAATGGAGTCTATTTTTGGTGTTCTGGCTGCAATGGCTACCTGTCTGAACTTGCTGATCATAGTTGCTACATGTCGTTCTTTTAATCCATCCCTTATCACTAACTGCAATGTATGCACAACACAGCGCATGTGTTGAATATGAGATAGCATAGTGGCTTCTTCAGCAATATCATCTAGAACTTCATCATCTTGTTCTGTCACTATCATTTCATTTGCAGAATCAATTTCAGAAATGTCATCTTCATTTTCCATTATTTCCTTAGTAACTGTCCCTCTATTTAGTTTTTCAATAGTGCTTAGCATATTCGAAGCATTGTCAGTGACAATACATAGAACTTGTTTTTTTTTTATTTTAAAATCTTGTAAGACAGTTTCGACTAACTTAGAAAGATATTCACTGGTGTGATGTACATGTGTATTCCTTACTGCCAATGTCCGAGTCACCTTTTTATTGTTGTCATCTATATATCTCACATTAATGGCAAAATAATTAACTCTATGGCGAGTGCATCCATCCATTTTGAGGAACACAAAGTGCTCCTTAAGAGTTCTTTGAAGTTCCTCCTTTTTGTGTGTGGCATCTTCAATCACAATCTTTCTAATGCTATTTCTATCCAAAGAAACTTGGAGTTTACTGGCCATTTCTCCATTAAGACCTAAAAAAGCTGGTGTTGAGAAAAGAGATAAAGGTATACTATTTTTTACCACCATTTCTATGATGTACTTCTTGAATTTATCTGGTCATATTTACAGTAACTTTATTACTAGGAAAGAAACTTGTTAATGGTGACATTTGCAATTGTCCCCTAAGACAAATTTTACTTTTAGTTGAGGTGGATGCTTGACTTGCTTCACTGTCTTTCTTATTAACAATTTCTAAAATTTTTGGATGAAATCGTTGTAGATGTCTTTTTAAATTTGATGTCTTGCCAGTCTGGGTTGGTACTTTTGTATCATAGCTTGTACAAGAACTAATTTTAGTTTCACATAATTGTTCCTCATTATTTTCTTTCTTACAGTGACAAATGAAATATTTTCCATCTGTAGAAACTGTGAAGTATTCAAATAATGCAGACTTTGTTTGACTTTGAGATCTAGTTGTCATTATGAAAGGGCTCAAAAAAAAAGAATGAAACTTAATATTTTCAATTTTTAAAAATTAAGCTTACTAGTTTAAGTTTCTAAAAATTAACACATTTCCTGAAAAAAATTAAGTCCAATTAGAAATCATTCAAAATAAAAAAAAAATAGCATAAAGTTTGTATCTAAATATGAACTCTCTGTATTGGGCTGGAGCCGGAGCTGACACATTTTTTATCAGCTCCAGCTCCAGCTTCCAAAAATAACTGGCTCCAACTCCACTCACCAAAATTGCTTCAAGCTCCAGCTCCTAGCTCCGGCTCCAGCTCCAGCTCCAGCTCCAGCTCCACAGCCCTGGTTACAAATACTATCATTGTATCGCAATCCCATTGAAAAAACTACTGACTTCTTTGGAGCAACAAAGTATATGGTGTATAAGAGCCGCAATCTTCAAAAACAGTTTGGGATTCTTCCTAACATTCCAAACATGATGAAAGGGAAGGTCATCACAGCTGAAATGAAAAAAAAAAAATCATTCAGGAGTTTTATGAAAATGAAGAATATAGTAGGATGTGCCCAGGAATCAAAGATTATAACTTTGCAATAAATGAAGAGGGTGAAAAAATAAAAAAACAAGAGAGACTGGTATTGTGTAACTTGAGTTATATGCTGAATATGCAAAAAATGATGAAAATCCCAAAATAGGCTTTAGTACCTTTGCTCATCTTCAACCGTCGTGGTGCGTGCTTGCAGGACAAAGCGGAACTCACAGTGTCTGCGTATGTACGCATCACCAAAATCCTAAACTACAAATATCAGCGTTAGGCATTAAAGATTTAGACTACAAAAAATTAATGTCTTTATCCATCTGCGGCATGGACAATGAAGATTGTATGATGCACCGATGCAAAAGATGCTTGCGAGAGGTCGGAATCAAAAATTATTTTGAAAGTTTGGACTTCATGGCGATGGAAGAGAAAATATAAACAATGGGTGTCTGTCTATCACTATGTTAAAAGATATCACCGAAACTCCAGAGGAATACGTGGAATCACTCGCCAAAAAAATTGCACAACTGACAAGACACCACTTCACGAATAAATGTCAGTCGAATTACTTCAAAAATCTAAAAGAAACTCTGCCCGAAAATGAAGGCATTTTGGTGGGCGATTTCGCGGAAAACTTCTCATTCATCGTACAAGATTGTGCCCAGGGGTTTCATTGAGAGAACTCGCAATGTACAGTGCACCCATTCGTTTATTATTCCAAAAACAATGCAGGAAAACTAATTTGCAAAAGTTACTGAGCACTTCGTTTCAAACCGTCGCAGGCATGATACAATTCTGGTTCATAGTTTTCTCAAAAAATTAATCCTGTGCATCCAACAACAAAATTCAAACCTAACTAAAATTCATTATTTCACAGATGGATGCGCAGCTCAGTATAAGAATAAAACAAATTTTCTAAATTTATGCCATCATTTCGAAGACTTCAAAATTCATGCTGAGTGGAATTTTTTCACGACATCCCATGGGAAGAATGCCTAGGACGGTATTGGTGGAATGGTAAAAAGAGCAGTCACTAGAGAAAGCTTACGACAGCCTCTCGACCATCAAATCTTAACTCTATATGGACAACTGTTACATATTTCTAACCTTTCATATACACGCATTTATAACTTAACCCTACAGAAAATTCTGTCCATATACAGTTAACAGCTGAGGACTTCTACAATTTCTGCTCTCAAGAATTCCTAACCGCTATTGACTTTTTTACGTCTCTGAGGCAGAAGTTGTAGATGTAGAGCTTTCTTTGCAAAAATGTCTGAGTGAACCTATTACTTCTATCAAAGGTACTCAACAATTACATCGCTTCGTCCCAATTTCCAAGAATTCATTGACGGTTTATCCACTCTCTCAGAGTGCACAGTCAGTTGAAATAAGAGCTCATTAGAGTTTCTGCTTCGGATCAAGAACATAATACCGTCTCTCAACGCGAAATTGAAACAGGCTCTTTTGTGGGTTGTATGTATGAAAATAAACTATGGCTCAGATTAGTCCAGTCCTTTGACTGTGAATATGATGATTTTCTGATAAAATTTCTCCATCCTTCGGGCGTATGTCCCTCATACATTTTTCCTGCGCAAGATGATGTTTGTCACGTTCCAACAGAAAATATATTTGGGAGTATTGAAGCAAGTTTACGAGGAGGAACAAGAATACAATACATTTTTCCACTTCAAGAATTAAATAACTTTTCAAAGAAGATAAAATAAATTCTATCGAATGTATACTATTTAAGATTGTCTATATAATATTCCTAAAATTTTTATCTAAGATTTGTGTATCTACTTAATAGTTATAAAAATCTTTTCAAATTCTTTTTTCTTATTATTATATTATTAGTGTCTAAAATTTGGATTCACTGGATGAGAATACTGTGTCTTAATTCATTCTCAAAGACTTGTGTACGTGTAGTATTAGGAAGAGTATTTTATACTCTGATAAGCGCTTTATAAATTAAACATTATTATTGTCAATATATTCTGTCCCTAAATATAAGAGGTTATGTATGTACATTAGGGTGGTCCAAATCCATAGGGGGAAATTTCAAAATTGTCTTAGATAGTCTCCACAAGTATGGTTTTTGTCCATTTAGTGTCCACATGGTCTGTGCAAAATTGCAGCGTGATTGGTGAATATTTAGAGGTCGCCCCACTCTGAATATATATATTATATAATGTACTTTTTCTTCCGTAGGTCCGATGGCTCAAACTCGATCAATTCCAAAAGTTTGGCTTCTAGGGATGGCAACTGGAACTTTATCCACGTCAAGGCTCCCTACATGCCTTGACACCCTCCTCTTGGGGCAATACCACCACATCAATCAAAAGCAAACCACCTCCGACAGTCTGAACCAGGCATGCCAGAGGGTGATTGAAGTCTGGACCCGAGCGCGGATCCCAACTCAACGGATCGACTCCTGTGTCCATAAGCTTTCAAAGCTTTTAGACCGCTACAAAACACTCAAGGAGCACAGGACCAGGCAACGTGCCAGCGATAGAATGAATGAAGACATCTTCAAAGCGGACATCCAGGAACTGTTTGACATCGCAACCAGTGATGCCATGAGCACAATCGTCAACATTGAGGACCGAAATTTCCTGTCCATGCAGCGCAAGGACGTCAATTCTTGCAGCATGGCTGGCATTGATAAGGAAACGACTACACAAGAAGACAGAAAGCGATCCAGAATGGAGAAGGAAGCCAAGAGGAAGGCAAGGCATGAAGCAACACAGAAAGATTTGGAAGAAGCAGGAGTGTCATCAATTGATCTTTCCTCTTCTTCTTCTTCCCTTTTTTCGCAAGACGACGACGACTATAGACCATCGGTTCCGATTCCTTCTTCGTCTGAAGCTCCGGCACCAAAGCGTCCCAAGAACAAGGTTACGAACATTTTCCAATCTCCAGAAGTCATTGGAACAATGGATCGCACCAATCTTTCTGACTGGAATGCTGTTTTCGTAACTGGAGCTGTATTACAGGCCGCGGGGCATGATCTGTCTGGGATGACGTGCTCTCGGAGCTCTATTCATCGCTACAGAGAAAGTGGGCGAGAACAGGCAGCTCGAGAAGACCTAGAATCATTCTCTCTAGAAGACCTTGTCCTTCTCCATTGGGACGGAAAGCTTCTCCCCGGCAGTGAAGGGAAGAAGACAAATGTGCATCGGATAGCAATCCTTATAACATTCAATGGACAGGAGAAGCTGCTTGGTGTCCCAAAGATGAAACAAGGAACTGGAGAAGCACAGGCCCAGGCATGCCTTCAAACTATGAAATTATGGAACGTGGAACAGCATGTGAGAGGTCTCGTCTTTGATACCACTGCGTCAAACATGGGTTTACATCGCGGAGCCTGTGTCAGGATTGAAGAAGCATTGGGTCACGAGCTAGTTTGGATCGGTTGTCGACATCATATACTTGAAGTCGTACTTGCTGATGTCTTTGCCTCAATATTTGGCTCAACAGGAAGTCCTGAAACAGACCTTTTTAAGCAATTTCAAAAGGAATGGCCATCTCTCTCCCACGAAGCATTTGTCTCAGCATCGGACAGCTTGTTCGAGAACCCTCAACTCCAAAAGATGAGAAAAGAGATGCTCACTTACTTACCTAACGCTCTTCAGGCAAGCCAACCTCATGACGACTACAAGGAGTTCCTTGAACTATCTTTGCTCTTCCTGGGGGGAAAGACTGGTGGTCAACTCTTTATCCGAGCTCCGGGTCCCATGCACCACGCGAGATGGATGGCGAAGGCGATTTATGCGCTCAAAATCTACCTCTTTCACTATCAATTCAAGCTCACAGCACGCGAAGAACGAAACGTGACTCAGCTGGCTTTATTTGTCAGTCTGATTTATGTCAAGTACTGGCATGAAGCGCCAATGGGGACACAAGCTCCTCTCAATGATCTCAAAATGCTGCATCTTCTGGAAAAATATCCACACGGAGGAGCTGCACAAGCGGCGAAGACAGCTCTAAGACGCCACCTGTGGTACTTGTCGGAGCATCTGATTGGACTGGCCTTCTTCGATAATAGGATCGATCCTGATACCAAAAGGAGAATGGTTCAACACCTCCAACATCCCCAAAAGAATGGCTGCCCCCGACGAATCGACATGGCGGAAGCTGGTGTTGAAAATGATGTGGCATCCTTCGTCACGAAAAGGACATTGACCCTCTTTGATGCCTTGAAAGTTGGAGGTAAGGAGGAAGCGCGCCAGTTACTTCAAAAAGATCCACGGGAATGGCCAAATGACAAGAACTACAGGGAACTTAGAGATCGCGCCTTAAAGATGAGTCGTCAATGATGCTACCGAGCGAGGTATTGCTCTCGCACAACGCTACAATGACACTTTGACACGAAACGAGGACCAGAAGCAGTACCTCCTACAACTCGTAGCCGCCCACCAAAAACAGATACCAATACCATCCAAGGCGACTCTGATGCAGAAGAAATAATGAAGATACACCCATTATCATGTCCTATTGTCTTACTGTTTTCTTTCATATTCTTTGAGAACCAAAAAAAAATTTAGTTATTCAGTTGTCTATATATTTTCCCAAATTTTCAAAAAGGGGGCAAGTGGGGCGACCCCTAAATATTAACCGAATAACGTGAAACTTTGCACAAATACTGTCCATACCAAGAGGCATAAAACCAACCTTGTGGAGAGAACTTAGTCGATGCTTTAACTTTTTGGACCACCCTAATGTACATTGTACATATATTTTAAAAGATTTTTTCTCCTTTGGTTTATCTACATGTATTTTTTATATGAATTGAAAAATTGTCTTTTTTTGGACCAACAAGTCTGTAATAAATCTTCGTAGTCTGAAAAAAAAATTTATTACTTAATTTCACTCAGTTTTGAGCCTTATAATAAACAATATTTTTGTTACCCTAAAAAAATGATACATATTTAGAAACTACAGTTAATTTTACATATTTTATCATTTAAGACTTATTACGCTACCACAATTAGCAGCTGATATTTTATTTTTACGTTTGAAAATTGTTGGTTTTTCATTTGACCAAAATTTGGTCAAGCCATAAAATTTGACCAACTTGACCAATTCTCAAAAAAATTCAGATTTTTGTAATTTGGACCAAAACCAACCCTCACACCAAGTTTCATGAATTTTGGAGATGGAGTGTACATTTGGCACTTTCATTTGTCTATTTGTCCTGGAATTACCCCCTGTCATCAGGGTCAGGCTCAAGTTCAGCATATCTAACATTAAATTTTGAATTAGCGATGCTGAATAGTTCATTAAAAGAAATAGGAGAGTCCAGTTAAAAAGCAAAAATTAGATACTCAAAAAGACATGGACTGAAAAAATTTAAACAGTTGAAGATACGTTAAAAAAAAAAAAAAAAACTAACCAACAGAATTCAGAGGTGATGGGGTCATTCTTAAACCCTCATGGTCCCAATCCTTCATTTTTCTACCCCCAACATCCAGATATTTTGACAATAAGATTTTCAAGCATCATCAGAAAAGTTGATGTAATGACAAGAAACGGGTGTACAATTTAGTAAAAGACGACGTACCAAAAGTATCAATCTCAAATAATTACTTTAAAGAAAGATAACCTAAAATACCTATTTAAATTTAGAATTTTCAAATTAACAACCATCTAACCCATGCTATATACCAATAATTTAATGTAATCACTAGCAGTGGTGGGCACCGTTAACCAAAAAGTTAACTTCGATAGCGATAATCCATTAACCCCAATTTTTAACTCCGATAACGATAATCCAATAATTTTACTACAAAGTTAACGATAATCCATTAACGATAATCCATTAACGATAACAATTTCTTTACTAACATTTAAAAAAATCAAGGAAAAAAAGCTTTAAAACCCATAGAAAATGTTTATTTATGCAAAATACAACAATAAATAGGTATTTAACTATTTTTATCAAGTTTTGCAACTTTTTTGCTTAACTTTTTTTTTTATTTTTAATAAAAAATGTACTGATTACATGTTTTGAAACCCTTGTAACCACTAACCATTAACTAAATTTTAATTTACCAGAGAATTATTATGGCAGGAACTGAAAGGAAAAATTAAATTTTAGGCACATTTATTAAAGACTGACACAATGTGCTGGTTGCCCTTCAGAAAGACCAACTTCTCAAAGTTAGGCCCAACTGCCAGTCTTGACCTCTTGGGCCTCAGGATGTCCTTGCTGAGAGAGAAGAGCCGTTCCACTGCGGCAGAGGACGGAATTGGCAGACTGAAGTTATGGTGGTTTGAATTCATTCGTGGAGCAGTGATCTTCCGTGAATGACTCCTCGCAGTTAATGTGTTAACGGACTTTAACAGACTAAATATCGAGCTATCTGAAGTTAACTGGTCCGATAACAATAAATGGAAATTAACTTCCATTAATAGTCCGTTAAAAAAAGTTAACTTCGTTAATTAACTGTTATCGGATTAATGCTTTAGTGCCCAACACGGATCACTAGCAATTCACTTTCATAATTTCTCTATTTAATTTCAGATTTAGTCAATAATTTTTCTTTACGTAACAAACTTTAATTATTTTTACAGAACAGCAACAACTAAAGGGGATCACAAAATTTTACAAGGTAAGATGTCTCTTTTCAACTGGGCTGATGAAAATATTAAATTCAATTCAAATAAATTCAAACATGTTATTCTTCTAGAATAAATGCTAAAATTACTAGAAAGTACCACACTCAAAACAAATTGATTAGTTTTTATACGTGTTTGGAAAATTTTAGAAAAAAAAATCCCCTACATAGACAAAAATAGGTACACCTATAGGTGCCAAATTTAAAGCTCCAAATTAGTTATTTTATTTGTCATAATGCTGTATATACTTTCAAAAAAAAAGTTACTCCACATCATTTTTCATAGGAATAGCAACGATTTTTCATTCTCTGTCATTTTTTTATATTTTTTTTTAAAAATGTCACACTGAAATTGCTATATTTTCTCAAGTATTTGCCAGAGAATAATGAAATTTTTACACAATGTTGTGCTTGGATAGAGGTACCTTGGGATAAAAAATTAAAAATTGGAGATTTTTTTTTTTTTTTTTTATTCAAGTTCAAATATTTCCAACTTCTATAACTTTATGAATCATTTATAAGATATATTTCAAGATAGATAAAAGATTCTACTCCTTCAAGCTTTAAAATGACACAAAAATGAAGTAAATCAGTCCAGTAGAAGCCGAGATATGACAATTTAGATATTAAATTTTGAAAAAATCTGGTCAAAAGGTCAACTTTCGTGACCTCATATCTCAGTACCCTGAGGTCACAGGTGTGTGAAATTTTGGGTATCTACATTTCTCATAAGGGTCCTTAAGTGTACTAAGTATAAACAAAATCGGAGACAGTTGACATTTTTGGCATTGATTTGAAATGGAATGACCCTAGAAAGGCAGACACGCAAGTTTTGCAGCAAAAAAGAAAATATAATTAGATCAAATATTGCTTGCTCAGTTTGTAAGGTTCATCTCTATTGTAACACTTCCAGGAACTGTTTCGTTCAGTACCATATGATGCGCATTAGGGTGCATCAAACGCCCTTAGGTTCTTGGATTTTAATGTCTATTCTCTCAAATGTTACACTTGTTGCTAGAAGTGTGTATGCCAAACATTAATTAAATCGGAGGTGGTCCTGGGTGGCCACCGGTCACTTTTATATTTTCGCGGCAATTTTCGGGGGCCGCGCTATGTAAAAATATCTATTTTTTTTATTTACCAACCAGTTGACTACTTACATTGTTTCTTTTAATATAGAGTTGCTAAGGGGTGATTTACATAACATTTGAGAGAATAGACATTAAAATCCAAGAACCTAAGGGCGTTTGATGCACCCTAAAGGGGTGATTTACATAAAACATGTACCATAAACGAAACTTCACTTATAGTCTAATAATATCCTTTATTGTCTTTCAGAAACAATGGAAGCTGTAACAATGGAAGCTAAGAAGACCAGATTAGCAAGTGCCATTTTTGGTCTTGGCAATGCTCTTACAGAAGATGGTACATTGACAGGAGTCCACCTCCCAACTTGCCGGCAGGTTCTTCGATGCGTGATGTGGCACATCCAGAAAGAAATATGTGAAGGCAAACAAACACAGCCACTCAAATGGAAATCTGCCAGCATAGTCCTTATCCAGCTGAAAACATTCTACACTAAAGCAAATATTCCTATGCTTTTAGACCATCAATGCTGCAAACTAATACTTGACCTTCTTAATGACAATAACAAATTGCGTCAAATACCTGTTTCTCGCAGAGAATCTCCAAACACTTTGGCTAAGTTGCAATCCATGAATGAACGTCTTGATAAGACCTTTGGTGTATGGACAAAAGATGCAATGACAAACATTACGAATGAGGAAGATAGAGCATTTTTAGAGTCAATGAAATCTGACAGAGTAGCCTCATTTGGTAGTGTTGACAAGAAGAAAGCTGATAAAGATCGTAGAAAGAAAAACGCATCTTAGCGGAAGCTTCAAGATGAGAACGTCATGAATCATCCAGTGTACAAGAGATGAAAAGTTCTGTATGCTCTGATGATAGTGCCTCTGCAGATAGCTTGGAAGAAACTGAAGAAGAGGCGATTCCAGAGCTTCAAAGGAAGCGTAGTCACCACAGATCAACATATGCAGGTACGTCTGCCTTTATTCCTCATGATATTCTGAAAAGGCCTTCAGTCGTGTCTGTTGCTACTCGACTAAACATAACTCCTGTTCAACAGGCTGTGCTCACCAAAGCTGTAATTCAAGAGGCAGGAGGTGATCCACGTCGTGTGGCCAAGTCGTATTCAACTGCTGATAAGGCTCGACGATCAATAACAAGTGCTATCGCCAAAGATATTCGAGAAAATTGGATCGCCCCAACAGCTGCAACACTTCACTGGGATGGCAAGCAGATGCATACGCTCACAAACAAGAATGGCAAGGAAGAAAGATTGCCAGTGTTGGTTGGGAATGCCACTGATGTAAAGCTACTGGGAGTGGCTAGATATCCTCGTGGAAGTGATATGTCATCAGGTGACATCATTGCCGAGCACACTTACACGTTTCTACATTCATGGAAGTGCAAACAGTCAGTTGTCAACTTATGTTTTGACACAACAGCATCAAACACTGGACACGTTACAGCTGCCTGTGTTACCATTCAATCAAAACTGGACCGTGCTCTTCTGTGGTGTGCATGTCGCCATCATGTTGGAGAGGTAATCCTGGATCATGTGTTTGACGCTCTCAAAATTGAGACATCAAAGTCTCCAGAAGCATCTTTGTTCCAAAGATTCCAGAAGAATTGGGAACGCATATCGCATGCAAAGGATGAAAGTTTAACCAAAATTGACATTTCAATGTACAATGACGATGCACAACAACTGCTTTTATCCTACAAAAACAAGGTTTTAAGCACAATCCGCACAAGCGCTTCATACTGTAGGGAAGACTACAAGGAAATGGCACAACTCTGCCAGGTAGTCCTCGATGATGATGTCACAAAACAAGGAACACTCCACAGACCTGGGGCCATGCATAAAGCAAGGTGGATGTCAAAGATTCTTTATTCCATCAAAATATGCCTACTTGAAGAGCAAATTTCTGTACTACCTCGAGGAACTGTAACAACACAACATCAACAGGAAAAACTGAAGGAGTTTGTTGTTTTTGTTGTTTATATTTATTGTGATTGGTGGCTCATATGTCAGTCTGCTTCAAATGCCCCATGGTTTGATTTGTGCTTATACAAGACTGCTCAACTATAAAGCTGTCAACTCAATCATTTCAGTCAGCGCTGTGAAAGCCTTTGATAGACATTTGTGGTATTTAACCCCAGAACTGGTTGTTTTGGCACTGTTCAGCAATGCAGTACCTCAAAAGGAGCGTCGTGCCCTTGCAGATGTGTTACTGGCCATACAACCAGATGAAATGCCAAGCACTCCAAAACACCGCTACGGTTCTGGATATGGCAAACCGTCATTTCCAAAAATTACAGAAGCGACAACCCTGGCTGATCTTGTGAACGAGGACTCGTGGTTTACAGTGAACCTTCTTCACCTGGATATGACCTTCCTAACAGAGGATGTTGACAATTGGCAGAACAATGACCACTTCAAGGCAGCCAAGTCCATTGTGGATGGGTTAAATGTTGTGAATGACCCTGCGGAGAGAGCAGTAAAGTTCACAACTGATTTTGTCTCAGCTGCAAGAGGAGAAACCACTTCCAAAATCTTCTTCAAATGGTTGAATGTGACCGCAAAGCGAGGCCAAATTTGCGGAAACGAGCAAAGTTGGAGTAGTGACATTGGCGTTGTGTTTTATACATTTTCAACTTTCAATCAATGTAAGTATAGTAATACCAAATATTTGTATATTAGTATTATAAGTAATACCGAATATTTGCCAAATATTAGGTGCATCACTACTAAATATATAAAAGTGGCCGGTGGCTACCCAGGACCACCTCCGATTTGATTTATTTTTTGCATACATACTTCTACCAACAAGTGTAACATTTGAGGGAATAGACATTAAAATCCAACAACTTTTTGAAAATCATGGGGCGTTTAATGCACCCTAATGCGCATAGTAGGTTGTCATTGACATAATGAGAATTATTTTAGTACATGTGTGTTTTCTTATGTTCTACATTATGGAAATAAATATTATAAAATCATATTATGCGTTTTATTCAACATACTCACTGCCCAATTATTAAAAAAATGACCACCACATTCAGGCCAAGTGCCCATATTTAGTCAAGCGTGACTCCCAGGAACTCGGGCAGGTGACCATATTTGATCACTTCAATATATATATTTAGCCAAATTTAAAATATGTATCTAAATAAAAATGTCTTAGGATTTGAGTATTTTAGGATTATTACTGCAAAATTTTGATACATGAAAGATTATCATGTGCTTGTCCAGTAAAGGGTTAAATTTGGTTTATAGAATGGTCTATGCTAGTAAGTACCAAATTTCAAATATCAGCTCAATCGGAGTTATGGTTCAAAAGTTCTCCCCCCTTTGGGGGGGGGGGGGTGAAAACTAAATATTCAAACTACCATAACTCAGTCCCTAATTGATATAGAACAGTGATTTAAAGTGTTTACAAAAGGTAATTGCACACACAAATTAGCATAAGTAGGAAAAAATAGCTAAAATTAACAGAAAAAAAATTATGACACTTTATTCCATTTGAAGGGGTCCTACCCCTCCCCTAATTTACAGATTTTTTTAAAATTTTCATATATACAAAAAGTGAATTTCAACCTTATTCCATCAATATATGAAAAGAAATATATGTGTATTTACAGATTTGAAAATGACTACTTTCACTTAAGAGAATTTCTAACAAACTGTTCAACATTCTCATTGACTTCTGGCAAATAGATTGGTGTACTTGTTAAAAATGTAAATACATGTGTTAAACTAGTATTCTAAGAACTAAACATAAAACACTAGTACCTACCATAAAATATCTTCCCCCATTTGATTGTTGGGTAAATTGGTTGAACAAAAATCCCATGTGGACATTAAAAAAGTGGCAATCCTACCCAGGATAACTATTGCCTAACTAGAGATCTTTATTTTGTTTTCTGTGAACAGAACAGGTTTATGTACATATACACATAGTGTTAAGTAAAAGTGTTTGATGAAAATGTCTACATACAAAAGCTATAACAAGCACTGTTGCAACCCTTTTGAACTGCACAAAAAGCCTATTCTGTGAAACTCGAGGCCACTTCCAAAGCTTTTTGTTGAAAATAGTGACCCTAAATATAATTTCAGTGATGAATCGGAAGTTTGTATAAATTGTCTGAAATTAATAAACACACAAAACCTGAAGAATTATTCAGACTGCCAGAAGGAATAACTAGCAGTACTGACTGAAAGTATGGCTACTTCACCTGACATATCCCCAGAAAAAATTCCAAGAAAATGTACTGAAACGGATAGATATATTCAACGAGAAGATCTTAATGCAACTTTGGAGCAACTTCATGTTACCCTAGTGAAATTACACCGGTTTACAGCCAAAATGCTTCAGAAATAATAGTCAATCTTTACTAATTTTGGGTCACTGAATACAAAAATGATGCCTAAAATTGCCAATTGGCTCTATTTATAAAGTTACCAGGCAACCCTGCACCCTACTAACTGGACTGCATCTGTCACATAATATGTAGATGCCTGTGACACATCAACGCATTGACTCTACTGCGCATGCGCGGTTATATTTTTTTTTATTTTATTAATGTAAATATATACATATATATACAATAAAATGTAATTTTAAATTTATCTATTACATTATGTATTTGTAAATTATTTATTAAAAAATAGATTGGAACAAAGATGCCTCATAATTGTGTGAACAGTGTAGATAACTTCTGTTATGTTTGTGGAGAATTAACTTTTGCTTCATAAAAGTGTGCTATAACCACCATGATTAGGAAAGCCTATCACCTTTATTTTGGCTGTAAGATCGGAGATCAGGACAAGAGCTGGGTCCCACACATATGCTGCAATACTTGTGCAACAAACCTTCGCCAGTGGTTGAATCAGAAAAGGAAATCTATGCCTTTTGCAGTGCCAATAGTGTGGAGGGAACCAACAGATCATGTCAGCAATTGTTACTTCTGCATGGTGCCTCCAGTCAAGAAAGGTATTTGTAAGAAAAAGTGGATTTTACAATATCCAAATATACCCTCTGCTATACACCCGGTACCTCACAGTGAAGGACTACCCGTTCCTAAGCCCCCACACTCATTCTCCCTGGAGTCAGAGGACGAGGAGAATGAAGGAACCTGCGAAACTTGTGAGCCTTCAACTTCATAAGACCCTGAATTTGTTTATAACTTTACATCTTCTAAACCACACATAATAACTCAGAATGAATTAAACAACCTTATCAGAGATTTAGAACTGCCAAAGAGTAAGGCAGAGCTGTTGGGCTCCAGATTGCAGCAGTGGAATCTCCTCACTGAAAATGTTAGTGTGTGTAAGTTTCGTGACCATCATGATTTTGTCCCATTCTTCATCATGGAAGGTGACCTTGTAGCTTGCAACGACATCAATAGTCTGATGGCAGCTCTCAACATTATTAACAATCGTGATGAGTGGAGACTGTTCATTGATTCATCAAAGTTGAGTCTAAAAGCTGTTTTGTTGCATGTTGGCAACATATTGCCATCAATTCCAGTTGGTCATGCAGTCCACATGAAGGAAACATATGACAACATGAAGCAACTTTTGAACTGCATAAACTATGACAAACATCAGTGGCAGGTTTGTGTTGACTTGAAAGTTGTTGCTATTGTGCTTGGACTGCAGCCGGGTTACACTAAGTATTGCTGTTTTCTGTGTGAATGGGATAGTTGGGCTAGGACTTCTCATTACATCAAGAAGGATTGGCCACTCTGACACTCATTGGAACCTGGAACAAAAAATGTTCAGTATCCTCCACTTGTAGAATTGAGCAAGATTTTGTTACCACCCTTACACATCAAACTGGGCATCATGAAAAATTTTGTTAAAACTATAGATAAAACGGGGGCAGCTTTTAAGTACCTTGGTGGTAAATTCCCAAAGCTCAGTGAAGCAAAAATCAAGGAGGGTGTATTTGTTGGTCCACAGATCCACAAGCTTCTTAGAGATGAGGAGTTTGACCATATCCTAGGTGGTGGTGAGAAGACAGCATGGAATACTTTCCAGTTAGTAGCAACCAATTTTCTCGGAAATACCAAAGCTGACAATTACAGGGAGCTGGTGGAAAACCTTTTGTCATCCTATCAAAAAATGGGCTGCAATATGTCTTTAAAGATACATTTCCTCCATTCGCACCTGGAATTTTTTCCGGCCAACTGCGGAGCAGTCAGTGATGAACATGGTGAATGTTTCCACCAGGATATCTCAGCGATGAAGAAATGCTACCAGGGGAAATGGAGTACATCATTGTTAGCAGACTACTGCTAGACAATAACAAGAGATGCTCCAGAAGTTGAATACAAGAGAGAAGCAAAGAAGCAACAGGTTGAATCAATATAAGTTACTGCATTATACAGGTATGCTACTAATATAGGTTATACATATACGCAAAATGTGTAACTTAAAATTTTCTTGGAAACTAGCCAATCAACTATTTTTATGGTCATATTCATTTTCAGCACCCCAAAATTCATAACACTGTAACACTGATTCTGTTTGTATAGAATTTTTTATGTTTTTATATGCATTTGTGGGTGCTGAGTTCAAATCTAGCCTTGGTTTGTGTGTATCATCAATGGTTTCAGAGATCATCCATTTTTCATGTTTTACCAGTATAATGTTATTATGGGTACAGCAATATCAGAATAATCAGGAATTGTTGAGAACAATCTGGATGTCCATTGACAATTTCTTGCTGTAGAGATTGCCCGAAACTTCCACTGTGCTATATAAAGAAGAGCACAGAGTCTGAGAAGTCAGTAAGTGTGAGCACACAAAGAAAGCAGGTTGTTTGTCTAATGGTTACCAACACTGAGGTACTGTGTTTCTGTGCTTCTCTGTGCTGACAATGTGTGTTTTATCAATCCTTTTTTATTGCAAACATTATTTGTGTTGTGAATACATCTTTTTTCTGGAATCTGTAATCTGTTGCAGATTTAATAACTTCTCTCTATATCTGCATGTTATGATTAATGTAGTACAGTTTGGTAAAGAGAATGGCAACTAGAGCTTCTCAACACTTGCCAGATATATTCTGCTATGTTTGTGGGTATTACATAGGCCCCAAGCAAGTATCGCACAAGATTGTGAAAGGCACCAAGTTCTGGATCGCGTATCGGCTCTATTTTGGTATGCCTATGGGTGACCAAGATAAGCCCTGGGCACCCTACGTGATCTGTGGAAGCTGCCACTCCACACTTGAAGGATGGCTGCGGGGAGTACACAAGGCAATGCCCTTTGCAGTACCCAGAGTATGGAGAGAACCAAAGAGCCACCATGACAATTGCTACCAGGGATGTGGAGTCAGAGTTGGAAGCAATTTTGGGTGGAGTCGGAGTCGGTAAAAATGTAACGACTCCGACCTCAATATAAAATCTTAAGAAAATACTATTTTAAGTATAAATAGTAAATCAAATATATTTATTATTTATACTTAATTAATTATCAGTATTAACCCTTACTTTTTTTCAGGAAATATTTTTATAATTGTGATACTGATAACTTCATAAGTTTAATTTCAAATTATTGATAAAATTATTTGTTCTAAACTTCAATGCACAATGGCAAAGAGACTTCCAACGAAATCAGCTGTGTTTGAACACTTTACAATCACTAAAGATGGAAAGGAGTTGGACATTTGAAAAATAGAGTCGTTGGAGGTTTTGGGTACCAACTCCATAGCCCTGGTGAAGAACATGGCGAAAGATTCCATCAAGATATTCAAACGATGGAGAAAAGGTACCAGGGCCATTAGGATGCTTCCATGATGGAAGACTATGTATGGTCGCTGATCAGAAAGGATAAGAATGTTCATACGCGGAAGTCGCGTTCTTCAGTGCATTTTTAAGGAACACACACTGCATAATGAGGCTTGTTATTCTCTTATTGGTTCTCCTCATGATATATATTATATCCTTTGCACCATTTGGGGTTTGTCAAACAATTTTGGCTCAATAAACATTAATTTACAATAGTGTTTTTATTTTTAGAAAATATTTATGTTAGCCTTCTTTATATACCATATGAAAAGTGTGATAACTTATATTTTTGAAACAGTTGATGATAGAGCAAAACCAATATCATTTTTGGAATCAGCGCCCTGAAATCATTAAGAAACGACAGAAAAATCACAATAAACAGAAAATTTTTCAAATTTTGTTACCCTGTGTAACAGGAAACACATTTTATCTCCAAAGCACAAACTTTTTCAAAATTTGTAGACCAGTGTTATGTAAGTAACTAGCTATTAATGTGTGTACAGATAATGCATTTTTATACTGTCAGCTGAAATTTAATTCAGATATAGTTGTCTTCAAGATGTTGGTGAGCCACTGAGTAAACAGCATTTTAAAGCACCAGATTTGGAGAGAGAAGAAACTAAAAATAATTAATGAGATGACTTTGAACTATTAATGTATGTATGAAATACCTGTATATAGGTACAGTATTATAGGTTGTCATGTTTGGATATATATGTAGACTAGGGTGGTTCTTCAAAATTAAAGTTAGAAAAGTCATGCTCCTAACCCTTAAAATGTTTTGGGGTCATTCCATGTCAACTCAGCCACAAAATGGCACTTTTTGCACTCACCCCTTTCAATTTTGCTCATACTTGGCACAATAGCAGATATACATGCCAAACTTAAATTCCCAAATTATTAGAGCTGACTGACCTTTGGTTACTGAGATACAAGGTCACAAAGTTGTGACATTTTGACCTTTTTTGCGTTAAATGACTATTTTCAAAATGGTGTAACTAAAAAACTATTAAAGCTAGAGCATTGATTTTGGTCTCATTTTAAAGCTCTTTAGTAGCCCCTTGTTTATTGTCTCTTGTTAAATATCTCTACTATGAAAAATAAAAAAATCCCTTCAAAAGTTGACCTTTGACCTTGAATAAAAAAAAAATATACCTTCTCCTAAAAAATTCAATTTTTTTATATTAATACCTTGAGTCATGTACAACAAAATCCCAAGAAGCTGTAAGTGGCTGATAACTAGTTCAATGTATAAAAAATAAATGAAGTTGGCATCATTCTTCAATTTTAGATTTTTTTTGTCAGTTCATTTATTTAAAAGTTCTGTTCTGATATAGTGTCAGTGAAGACTTAGTTCAACTTAACATTATTAGTTCAAAAACCTTTTTGTGACCTGTGCCAAAAGAAGTCTTTTAAAAGACAACCAGGGTTAAACCCCTCGACAGCCCCAAATCTACTGGAGTAGCGCTGATCCAAAGGCCCAACTAGTATATAAGTACTGTCAACTTTACAGAGTTGACTCCTGACTTCAAGTTAAAGTTTTTATTTTTACTAAATACATGTATAAAAATTTATTTAATAATTCATTAATTGTTCATTGTTTTCTTTTCAGGATTTTCTTTGTGCTTTTGTGATTTCAGAGTACAAACATGGAACATTTAAAACTGAAACAGAAGTGTGCTGATCCTTTGCTGCGTCACAAAGGTCAGTGTCGAAAGAAGAGTTTGAGAATTGTACCACAGGAACTTGTAAATAAGTTTCCCGATCTGCACTTAACACTATATCACAGACTTTGTAAGCAGTGTAGAGAACATCTTGAGTCCTTGCCTGAGAAAGGAATAGGCACTTTGAATTCAGACATAAATGATGATTCTTCTTATAGTAGTGAACCACCTGAAGATCTTGAGAAAATTGAAAATGTTGACAATAGTGATGCATCAACTTCAGAGCAAAACCATGAGATGTGTACTTTGAATGCTTCTTTTGTTTCAATTGGTGAATCACCCATAAAAAAAGAAAGCTTGTAGAGCAAAAGTCATATGGAGCTAAAAAACTAAGCAAGGTGACAGAGACAGTTAAGAAGAGAATGGAAACAGTTGCAGGAAAAGAGATTTCTGACTCACAATTTAAGGAGCCATCTGGAGATGTAGACTGTTTAGAAATAATAAATCAACTCAAGGAAAATTCAAAAATGAAAATACTAAAAGAAGTGATAAAATAAAAATCCTCACTGTATTGCCCAAAAGTTGGAGCATTAGGAAAATTGCTTCAGAATTTAACACAACAAGGCATACAGCATCTATTGCTAAAAAAATAGTTGAAGAAAAAGGTGTCCTTTCAGACCCAAATCCAAAGGGTGGGAAAGAATTAAACAGGATACTGTTGACGCTATTAAAGCATTTTATCTTTCAGAAGACATCAGTAGAACAATGCCAGGAAAGAAAGACTATTGTAGTATCATTGACAATGAAAGAGGAAGGATACATTTGCAATTTAAAAGAAGCCTATCATATTTTCAAAGAAAGAAATCCTTTGGTTAAGGTGGGATTCAGTAAATTTGCAGAATTGCGTCCAAAGCAGTGTGTTATTGCTGGAGCAACAGGAACTCACTCAGTATGTGTGGTACAATTCATCAGAATGCCAAACTTATGTTTGTAGGAGCTGAATTAGAAAAACTAACTGCAAATGATGACACACCTATTAAGAATGTACGTTAGGGTGCATCAAATTTCCCATGATTTTTCAAAATGTTTTATTTCAATCTGTCCCTATGATTACTCTGTTCCAATGCCTGAAATAGCACATATGGCCAAATTTCAAAGATTTATGTGGTCATCTAGGGGGTCCACATCATTGATGCAATATTTAGTATTGGAGTTAAATTGACCAAAAATTAAACATTTTATATCCCCGTTTCCGTGTTTGCAAAAGTATGAACCAATAAAAATGTGTTAAATAATCAAAACAGGGATACATTACATTGATTTCTACATTACATTCTGGTTTATACATTACATTATTGTGATACAAGCAAGTTAAAGTCAAAAGAACACTACGTTAATAAAAAATGTTCAAGAACTGTAAATGAACATGAACAATTAGTTTAGGCTCTAGTTTTCCTCTTTCGAAGATTAGGAAGCTTCTTTCTGTCGGATTCAACAACTTGTAGGACATTTTGGTAATGTTGTTGTGATCTGGCAGCCATGAGAAAATCAGAACTTAGCTTCACCCCACACTCAGCACAATCATTTATGACGTTAACTGCCGAGATGTGTTCTCTGGACATTTGAAAGGAAGCTAATTCTGGCCAATTTTCGATATTATGAGTCAGGAAAGAACTGTCAAGTTCCACAACAGAGAAAATGTACCATGAATCTTCGTTGATTAAGTCACCAAGCTTTGTTGTGCTGGAAATGGAGTTTGGAAATTTGGGTTCCCCAAATCCTGTGCCAAATCGATGTTGTGGTAAAGATGCCTGATCTTGTGCTGGCTTTACTGCTATAAATCTCTCAGCCAGATAGCAGCGTTCAGCTTCAGGGACTGCATCATTAAAGAGCGCAAGAGGTCAGTCAGGTACCGCGCTTGAACAGGTGATCCACCACCAGCTGTACAGCAAGCAAACAAAGTTCACAAACACGCAGTTTGGGTCATTGTGCTTCTGTGGTAATGGTTCCAGAGGGAAGAGAACTGATCTGCTCCTCCAGCAGCACCATCTTAATGGAGTAGAGAAGCTTGGCCATCCACCTAGCCTTGTGTACAGCACCAGGACGTCAAAATGAAAAACTCTCTACTTGTCCCATCCAAGTAGAGCAAACAAAGATCAGAAAATGCTTTGTAGTCATCACGTTGATGCTTCACAACAGACTGCGCGCATGAAATTGCTCTGGCCCTATAGTCATGGATTATGGTTTGTATGCCATCTGAATAAAGGTACCATCCAAAAAATTAAGTGACTGATTATTGTTGTGCGGAACTGTGTCAAAATGCTTTTGGAACCGACAGAATATGGTAACTTCTACTGACAATGGTGGTTCTATTTTCAGATCATTGAAGACTTGTGTAAGGATTACCTCACCAATGTGATGCCGACAAGCTGACCACAGTAAAGCTCGACCTATGTCCTGTTGCAGACTAACACATGCAGCACAGCACTCACATGACCAGTGTTACTAGCTGTTGTGTCAAAAGTCATGTTCACTACCGAGTCAACACAATTCCATGATCGGAGAAGCTCCATAGTGAGATTAGCAATGATTTGACCAGCTGGCTGATCTGTATTTGGCTTGTAGGAAGGCACACCAAGAAGTTTGATGTCATACGAATTGCCAACTGCTATGGTGAGCCTCTCTTCAGCTTTAGTTTGGTATGACAGAGTTGACATCAGTTTAAAATCCCAGTGAAGAGACAGGAACTGTGGTGGAACCCAGGACTCTCTGACCAATGATGCAAGCTCTTCACCAACCTTACGTCTTGCTCTGTCGGCAGTAGAATATATGTGAAACTTTTTTGTGTCACCTCCTGATTCCTCAATGATGGCTTTGGTAAATGCTGCATGTTGGCCGGTGTGATCTTCATGCTTGTAGACAGGGAAACCATCCTATGGTATTTGAGTATGTCATGACTTATAAAAGCAGTTGTTCCTGAGCGAGTTGCTTGGCGAGATTTTCGTGTTTTTGGTTTGTAATCCTCTATATCACCCTCTTCATCCTCAACATCACTGTTGCTTTCCTCACTGTTCTCAATCTGAACTTTGCTTGTAGATGCTTGGGCTTCTTTATGAGCTTTAAGCTGTCGTTCTGCTTGCATCATTTCCTTTTCCTGCTTTCTTTGGACTTTTGATGCGAGCTTCTTGTCATGGCTTCCAAATGATGCGACTCTGTCTGATTTCATTGACCGCAAGAACTCCAGATCTTCAGGATCTTTTATGAGTTGCTCAGCATTCCTTGGCCACAACTGAAATGTTTCTTGTAACTCCTTTTCGATCCCCTTAAGCTTCGCAACTGCACCAAGCGAAGAACACCGATCCACTGGAAGTTCCCTAAGTTTTGCATTTTTTTCAGATAGTGCTATAATTTTTTCAACAGCTTTCCTCTCAGTAATCATGGCAATGTTGCCTTTCTGATAAAATGGAATAATTTTTTGCAAGACAAATTTAGCATTGTTCCATTTTGTACGGTTAAACGGTAGACCTTCTTGCTGATGAAACATGTAGCATCGCAACACTTGCTCACATGTTGGCAGCCTAGATCCTGTTATCTCTGCATCTGCATCGCTGATTCCAGCACCAAGACCATAAATGGCAGCAGTTTGACGAGTTTTAACAGCATATTTATCATTTGTGCTATCTGAACTGGCCATAATGCACGACAGGTATAAAGAGAACACAAAAAAATTCTGTAAAGAGAGAACACAAAATTCATTAACATAAACATTTAACATAAACACACAAAAATCATATTTATCATAAATACTTGCATATCAGATTATATATTGCAGTTCCTTTTAGAATATTCTATAACTTTCCACCACTTCCTAGCACTTTCTAGAGGTTTCTATCACTTTCTAGAGGTATCTATCACTTTATAGAAGTTTCTATCACTTTATAGAAGTTTCTATCACTTTTTAGAAGTATATATGACCTTTAGAAATATCACTTACATGTTCTTAGGCTGATTTTTGTAGTGAACAAAATTTTTAAACTTCTACTATTTGGATCTCAAATCACAGAATGACTGTGGGGTTGGTGTGCATATAGGAAGTCTGTGTGGACCCCATAAATGGCATTCAAATCCAAAAATAATTCACATAGTAGGTTTTCTTAACCATTGGAACATTTCTAACTTAGGGACAAAGTGAAACTATGTCATTGGTGATTTTGATGCACCCTAATGTACGTCATTGTGTTGCCTTTATGGAATGCAATCCTGCCTCACAGAAATGCTGCCTCAGACAATGTGAACAATGTGAACAATGTGGAGATCCATCAGATTTAAAAAACAGACTACTGGACATATTTACAAACAACTTCATTGATATCATAAATTTTAAAAAGTGGACCAATCGGTCAAATCTTGAATCAGTAGAACTGAATACAGATGAATATGTTGACCAATTCTGTAACCAACTGAAAGAATACCAGATACATGACTTCAAGACAAAGATGCAAGCAACTTATTACCGTGAAACAAAAATGTCTTTGAAAGATGGTGAGGTCCTTGCTGTGTGTGATTTTGCTGAAAATTATTCCTTTATTCTTCAAGATGAGGTTCAGAGCTTTCACTGGAACAATGAGATGGCTACTCTACATCCATTTGTTATTTACTATAAAAAGGAAGATGAGATTGCTCACCTTAGCTTTGTTATTATTTCAGAGTGTAACATCCATAACACAGTTGCTGTACATTTGTTTCAAAAGCATCTGATAAAATTCCTAAAAGATAATATACTCATCCATCGGTTCCATCCACAAAATAATTTACTTTTCAGATGGGTGTGCAGGACAGTATAAGAACTGCAAAAACTTTTTGAATCTTTGCCATCACAGAGATGATTTTGAAATTGAGGCAGAATGGAATTTTTTTGCAACAAGTCATGGAAAGGGACCCTGTGATGGTGTTGGAGGCACAGTTAAGAGATTAGCTGCAAAAGCTAGTCTACAACGACCTTATGATGAACAGATCCTTACTGCAGAACAGTTATATACATTTGCAAGTGAAAATATTGTAAATATAAAATGTCATTTTTCAACCAATAAAGAGCATGAAGAGGAAAGCCAACTTCTCCAAGAAAGACAACTCAACTGCAAGGACATTGCTGGTACACAGAAATTACACCATTTACAGCCAGTTTCATTGACTTCTCTTAAGGTTAAACGTTATTCAAATACTGAGAAAGTTACTGAAAAGGAAGAAGTTGTGACTGAGGAGAAAATACATGGTTTTGTTACTGCTGCATATGATGGCCATTGGTGGGTGGCATATGTGCTGGAAAAGATACCAGAGAATAGAGAAGTAAAAGTCACATTCCTTCATCCTCATGGCCCAAACCCATCATTTGTGTATCCTGGTCAACCAGATGAATTAATCTTACCATATTCAGATATTCTAACACAAGTTGAGGCATCTACTACTAATGGACAAACATACAGGATTTGCAAAGAAGTTACTTTGAAGGCATCCAAAGCTTTGGCAGATCTACAGCACAGAAAGGTAAGAATTCAAAATTAAAATGGTCATGTAACTATATATACAGGTCATTCTCTGTCAGATCAACCAAAAAAAATTGAAATTAACACCCTCATCTCTCATATTTTGCTGAAATTTGGTTTATAGGGAGTTTGAGAGCCCTGAATCCATTTCTGAAATTATAAGGTCAATCCGACCAACGGTTCAAGAGAGATGACCTCGGGCAATTTGAGGTCACTCGCGAGGTTACTAACATTTGGCAAGCCATAACTTGGGTAATAATTGTCATAATTATATAAAAGTATATATATTTAGAATCAGAAAACGACAAGGAATCCAAATATGCAAGTTTTAGAACTCTAGGTTGAAAAATAAAAGGTTACACTGTAACCAAAATTTGAGGTCACGATTTGACCTCTGGGGTATCAAATGAGAATTTTTTTTTTAAATGTAAAAAATGAAGGCATAGGCATTGGCTATTAGAATCAGCAAAAAAAAGTTTGTTTGTTAGTATTTTTCATGTAACTAACATATAAGTGAACACCATATTCATAAGTTGTGCGTCAATTCTACCTATTTTTTCACACTTAAGCTCATAATTTGACCTATAGAAATTAAAATTACATTTTTTATAGATATAAAAAACAAAGTCAGAGTTCTTGACTAATAGAAACAATCATAAAAAGTTTGTTTATGTTGGTACTTTTCATGTAACTAACTTATAAGTGAACACCATATTTATAAATTGCTTGTCATTTCAAGGAATTTTTATATCTTAGCTATCAATTTGACCTCAAGCTCCAAGAATTTAATAAAAATTGTATTTCACTGCTAATCTACACTGGCAATAATAGTTATAATAGTGAAAGGGGAAGACTAAGCTCACATGTAGCCTAAACAAACCTGTTGAAACATGTTGCTACTTGTCTAAATGCAGAATCAACAGATAGTTGCAAAATTCCTTGTCTACAGGTTAGTACAGTTCCAGCCAGCACTGTGGGTGGCTGGTGGGTATGGTGTTTTAATGAGCCTCAGAGACTATCAAGGCCTAAAATATTAAGTGTGTATAGCTATATATTTTCTAAAAATATATATTACCTAATTGTAAATCCTATATCTTTACAGATCAAAATACAATGGTTCGACACTTGAAATACTGCCAGGACCCTATTCAAAAACACAAGAAACGCATAACAATCAATCTTAGAAAAGTGACTGATGTACTTGTTGAAAAATGTGCTGGAAGAGTGAAAAAAGACTCATTGTTGTGTGTGAACTGCTGGACACTGATAATGAAAAACCCCACTATACTTAGTACCACTGAAAACAACGAGTCTGAGCAGGATTCAAATGAATCATCTACTATCAGTGGCTTGAGTAACATCTCTTCAATTCAAGATCTGGACAATGACAGTGATTGCTTGATAAAGGAAAATCCTTCAACTTCAGTTGAACCAGTTCTAGCATTTCTGGACCAAACACCAGTTAAAAAAAGTAAGTAATAAATTAATATAATAACTTATACTTTACTACAAGGTCTGTTTGATCTACTATATAGCCAATTATATAGCATTTAAGGTACTATAATTAATATTTAATTACTAATATTCAGTGTGTGAAACCTTTTTTTCTGTTCTTTTCAGAAGGGCTGTCATTAAGCCAGAAAAAGCGCAAGGCTCGTGGTAAGCTATCATCTGCTCAGA
Source organism: Bathynomus jamesi (assembly GCA_023014485.1). Taxonomy (NCBI): domain Eukaryota; kingdom Metazoa; phylum Arthropoda; class Malacostraca; order Isopoda; family Cirolanidae; genus Bathynomus; species Bathynomus jamesi. Next base: position 123,501 of record JAJOZX010004491.1, read on the forward strand.
AACACCTGAAGGAGAGGCTAGAACTCAGTTATGGTGTTCAAATTACCGAGGAGGTAAGTGATACTTCAAAACCTGAAACTAAACTCTGAAACTAAGAAAAACATCTAGACAAATTAATGAATGAATTGAAACAGTCATTCCTGGAGAGCAAATGTCACCATCACAAACTACAAATATTGACACTCTCACCATACACAATTAAAAAAACAGCTAGTTTCTTTCAAACTACAACATACATGGTGAAAAGAAGCCATTCACTTAAATCAGAACATGGAATCCTTCCGAAGATTCCACTAATGAGCAAAGGAAAAGTGATATCTGAAGAACACAAGATATAGTTAGAAGATTCTATGAGTCAGAAGAGGTTAGTCGTATGTGTCCTGGCCAAAAGGATTGCGTGAAAGTTATCAGTGCTGAAGGTGCAATGAAGGTGCAAAAACTATTGGTCCTCGGAATTTAAGAGAGATGTTTGAACTATATAAAAATGATGAAAAGAATCCCAAAATAGGATTTTCCACATTTGCAAAATTACGGCCATCATATTGTGTGCTTGCCGGTAGTGGTGGGACTCATTCTGTCTGTGTCTGCACATACCATCAAAATCCAAAATTGCAGCTGGCTGCATTGGGAGAAAGAGGTCTTTCATACAAGGATCTTATGGATTACAGTGTCTGCAGTACAGAAAGAGAGACTTGCATGATGCAACTTTGCAATGATTGCCCAAGAGAAGAGGGTGTCCTGGATTTTCTTGAGTTACTTGACAGTGTGAAATCAGCTCCAAATGAAATATCTTACAAGCAATGGGTGACTGTTGACCGTTGTACAATGGTTGATAAGGTGGAGCCACTTCATGAATACTTATCATCCCTAAGCATGAAAATATCCCGCATGGTTCGTCATCACTTTGTTGCTCAGCAACAATCACAGTACTTCAAGCAGTTGAAAGAAACACTACCACCTCAGAGCGAGGTAGTTATAGTAGGTGATTTCTCTGAGAATTATTCTTTCATTGTCCAGGATGCTGCCCAAGGGTTTCACTGGGACAATTCACAGTGTACAGTTCACCCTTTTGTCATCTATTATAGATCATCTGCAGACCAGGAACTTAGCCATTTTAGTGTCTGTTTCTTATCTGCATCACTAAAACACAACACTATAATGGTTTACTCATTCATATTGAAGCTTATGACATATGTTAAATTCAGATGCCCACAATTGAAGAAGGTGCACTATTTCTCAGATGGATGTGCTGGCCAATATAAGAACAGATACAACTTCACAAATCTCTGTTACCATGAAGAGGATTTTGGTCTGTCTTGTGAATGGCACTTCTTTGCTACATCCCATGGCAAAAATGCATGTGATGGGATTGGAGGAACAGTGAAAAGAGCTACTGCTCGTGCCAGTTTGCAGAGAACTACAGAGAGGCAAATTCTTACACCAGAACACACGTTTCAGTTTTGTGAAGAAAACTTGAGCAAGAAGATAAATTTTTTCTTTGTAACTACAGCCAATTTGAAAGATGCAGAAGAACGGTTGGAACATCGATTCAAGGATAGTAGGGCTATTCCTAGAACTCAGAAATATCATAGATTTGTTCCCCTAAACAAGGAAGAACTGATGGTGTATCCCATTTCAAGTGGCATTGGAGAAAAGAAAAGAATAAGGAAAAGTCATTTTACTAATGAACCTGCAATGCTTGGTAACCTAAAATGTGTCAAACCAGGAGAGTATGTTGGCTGCATTTATGACATGCAAGTTTGGTATGGAATTGTGGATGAATATTGTGAAGAGTTTGATGATTTCACTGTGAACTTTCTACATCCCTCTGGGTCATCAGGATCAAGTGCATATTATTATCCATCAAACAAGGATTCATGTGCAGTGCCAGGACATCATATATTAACTGTAATGAGTTGTCCTACCCTAAGAGGAGGCAGCAGAATTCAATACATTTTTCCACAAAAAGAAATTGATGAGAGCATCGAGCATGCAAAAATTGTATTAGGCTAGCACATGAATCCTCTAAGTAGGTCTTCCCCTTTCACTATTATAACTATTATTGCCAGTGTAGATTAGCAGTGAAATACAATTTTACATTTTTTGCCTTTGTTTTTATATCTATAAAAAAATGTAATTTTAATTTCTATAGGTCAAATTATGAGCTTAAGTGTGAAAAAATAGGTAGAATTGACGCACAACTTATGAATATGGTGTTCACTTATATGTTAGTTACATGAAAAATACTAACAAACTTTTTTTTGCTGATTCTAATAGCCAATGCCTATGCCTTCATTTTTTACATTTAAAAAAAAAATTCTCATTTGATACCCCCGAGGTCAAATCGTGACCTCAAATTTTGGTTACAGTGTAACATTTTTATTTTTCAACCTAGAGTTCTAAAACTTGCATATTTGGATTCCTTGTTGTTTTCTGATTCTAAATATATATACTTTTATATAATTGTGACCATTATTACCCAAGTTATGGGTTGCCAAATGTTAGTGACCTCGCAAGTGACCTCAAATTTCCCGAGGTCATCTCTCTTGAACCATTGGTCGGATTGACCTTATAATTTCAGAAATGGATTCAGGGCCCACGAACTCCCTATAAACCAAATTTCAACAAAATCTGAGAGATGAGGGTGTTAGGCACTGGTTGATCTGACAGAGAATGACCCATACACTGCATACATTTTAAGTTGTGATAAATGGAAATCAATGAGCACTATACCTATACATATTGTATGTACATTTTAATATGTTACTTGTATTTGTTAATTAGGTAGCTATCTAGGTATACATTAAAAATTGTTTTCTCTTCTAGAAATCACAATAAATTGGGTGGCCCACAAGAATCTTGTCAACTACTGAAAACCATCACATACATGCACAACACAGGTGAGGTGGGTAAAGAACAAATATTTAAAAATAAGCATTTGCTTGTTTGTAGAAGGCTGCAGATAGTATGTAGATATGGGTTGTATTTGTAAGAGATTGAGCTGACCTTAGACAAAAATGGTTACTGACATACAAGGTCACAAAGTCATGACTTTTTGACAATTTTTGTATAAAATTACTTTTTTCAAAATGTTGCTTGAATTCATTATTTTTTATACATTGAACTAGTTATCAGACACTTACAGCTTCTTGGGATTTTGTTGTACATGACTCAAGGTATTAATGTAAAAAAATTGAATTTTTTAGGAGAAGGTATTTTTTTTTTATTCAAGGTCAAAGGTCAACTTTTGAAGGGATTTTTTTATTTTTCACAGTAGAGATATTTAACAAGAGACAATAAACAAGGGGCTACTAAAGAGCTTTAAAATGAGACCAAAATCAATGCTCTAGCTTTAAGTTTTTTAGTTAAACCATTTTGAAAATAGTCATTTAACGCAAAAAAGGTCAAAATGTCACAACTTTGTGACCTTGTATCTCGGTAACTAAAGGTCAGTCAGCTCTAATAATTTGGGAATTTAAGTTTGGCATGTATATCTGCTATTGTGCCAAGTATGAGCAAAATTGAAAGGGGTGAATGTTTTAGGTAGCTGACTTGACATGGAATGACCCTTTGTTTAAATGAAAAAACCCTTGGTGAAATTTTAAGTCATTTGGGCTATATTTAGGGGTTGCGCACACAGTTTGTAATTTCACATATGTGGCTCACATAAATGTTGCGAGTTGATTATTTATTCTCCACTACTATACTTGTGATTTTGACCATTCCAGTTGACCTTGCTGTGTACTGCATATTTTGTTGTTGTTTTTAAGTTAATTGTGTACAGTACAGCTGTACTCTGGTGTATGCAGACCAGTGGGAGACAATGAATCATACACAAACCTGTTTTCTGCCACATAAAGCCACCAACAATCAGTTGAACTCTGACCATATTAACAGTGGGAAGAAATCAATTATACTCCAGATCTTACATTAATTGATTAATCTATTTATTTATTTAATTAGTATCATCATTTAGTTATTATTTACTATAATTTTCTTTTATTAAATTCTAATCAATTTCATGTATTTTTTTCAGAATAATTGATACCTATCAGTGATTGATCATGACAACTCTTTCTAAGGATTACCTTTGCGAACCAGATGATGGGATTGAAGGAACAAAACTTCCTTCTAAAGGACAAGTTATTTCATTCTTTCTGCACCTTCACATAAAGGAGGGGAAGACAATTAGAGAAAGTGCCACAACAGTGATCATGCGTGTAACAGAATTCTGGGAGAAAGCAAGAATTCTAGTGATCCACAAAGATAATGCAATTACTAAAGTAGAGAAGCTGTACACAGTTTATCGAGTTTGAAGAAAGGGAAAAACAGAAGATCAGCCTCGCAGATACAGAAGGAGAATGACTGAGGCAGAAATGTCCAACTTGTTTGACATAGCCACCTCTGATGCCCTCACAATAATGACAAATCAAGGAGACCAAGAATTCTTAATTGCTCAACAGGAACCAGGCCATAGAGGAACAATGGGACCAATTGATGCCAAGCAAGCTGCAAAAGAGAACTGATCTCTGAAGAGGAAAATAATGGGAGAAGGAAGATGCAGCATCCTCAAACACAGTACAATTAGAGTAAGTCATCTTCCACCAGCAGCACAGATGAATCTGGAAATAATGAAGGTTCTGCTGTTGAAGGAGCCAGCCTTTCAGAATGTCTCAGAGCCAAAAAGAACAATATCTCCATCACTGTCTATGGCTCTTGACAGGACAAAGCTGTCAGACAGGGCTGCTACTTATGTTCTAACAGAAACAGTATGCTCAATTGGTCAAAATCCTGAAGAATTCAACATCAACCGCTCCTCCATCCAACACCTGTGTCAGAATCACCGGAAATTGCTCACAGAAAACCTGAAGGCTGAGTTTCAAGCTGATGTGCCTTTGATTGTCCACTGGGATGGAAAACTTCAGGGACTTGACAACCAAGGAACATATTGACCACCTACCAATTATTGTTACTGGCAAGGGGGTCTTCCCAGCTGCTGGAAGTTACCAAGTTAGCAAATGGGACAGGATCAGAACAAGCCAAGGCTGTAATAGCAGCTCTTAATGAATGGGGTTTGAAGGAGAAGGTTATAGGATTGTCATTTGACACTACAGCTGCTAATACTGGGCGAAAGTTAGGTGCATGTGTTCTCATAGAACAGGAGCTGCAGAAGGATCTTTTTTATCTGGCATGCCACCACCATATCTTGGAGCTTCTTGCTGAGACAGCTTTTACCACACTCATGAGTACTACCAAAGGACCAGATGTTTTGATTTTTAACCCATTAACTGCCATCATACCACTTATGGGATGAAACTTTTTTTTAGAATTTATGATGTTAGAGACATTTTTTCATAAATATTATTGTTTTATATTTTTTTTCAGGGTTTTAAAAATATATAAGAGCAAAAATAAAAATAAAAATATAAATTGGCAACTCTTCAGAAATTGTCAAACTTCGCAGATTTTAGCAGGTGACACCAAACAACTGTGATTATACATTTCTGATGTCCTTGTTAGTCCGATTTAGTAACTTTTCAACATAAGATGTGCTTTGATATTTATTTCAGTGATATTTAATTTTGTGAATATAACAAACAATATTTGGGTAAGATTGTGTTATGTTTTTTATAACCATCCCACTTCTGGGATATTGGTAGCTTGAATTGTTTTTTTTACATAAAATAGATTTACTATTTGAAATGAATTCAGGCCAAATTTGATGGATAATATTTGAACAATATACTTTACAACTCTCATTCCCATGCAGCACAAACTAATACCCACACCAAGATGGACTTATTTACATCCATAATTTTTTATTTATTTTATTTATTATGTTTTTGTTATTTATATTATTTTAATTATATTATATATACCGGTATTTTCATTTCTATTTTCAGGTAATTATGAAGACTAGAAATTTTTTGTCTTATGCTGAAATAGCTGCCTGCATTGAAGACAAAGGAACTGATGTTGAAGTTAGCATCATTCCTCCCAATGCCAATCCCTTGACTGATGAAGAAGACTTCAAAGAAAATGATTTGGATGACACCGAAATGCAGGATTTGGCTGGTACATTTGAAGTTCAAATTGATCATAGCAATCAAGATTTTGAAGAAATTGCCCTGGTATCAGCTGAAGTAGTACCAGGATCAAAAAGGAAAAACAATAGTGACAATAGCCATCTGGGATCAAAAAGAAAAAAGTGAATCAACACTGGAAAAACCAGTACCTTCAACATCAAATGAAGTGGATAATGATGTCCCTATGCACAAAGCTGCGCCACCTCAATGGAGAAAGTGCACTCCCTGTTACTCCCTACCTGACAAGTCCAAGATAATTTCTCTCATATAATTGATTCTCTGAAGGACAAAAGTGAAGTGCAAATTTTGGAACAATTCCTCTCTGATTCAGTTATTGATCTTATCATAGAACAAAGTGAATTGTATGCGTCAAAAGAACTGTCCAAATTTTACCATGAATCGTGATGAAGTGAGGTCATTTATTGCTATTTTGTTGTTTAGTAGATACCATAGGCTACCTCAGGAAGATATGTATTGGGAACAGGCTTGTGATGCAGGTATTCCTTTAGTTTATAACACAATGCCTAAAAATAGATTCAAAGAAATAAAGAAGTGTATCAATTTCAACAATACAAATATTGATAAAAGTGATAAAATGTGTAAACTTACCCCTTTTTTCAATGCCTTGAGGGAAAATTTTCTGAGGTTTGGAATTTTTCATTCATATTTGTCTATAGACAAAATGATGGTTAGGTATTATGGTAAACATCCTTCCAAAATGTATATGCAAGGTAAGCCAATCAAATTTGGGTATAAAATTTGGTGTATGTGCAGTTCAGATGGGTACTTATACAACTTTATTCCATACTGTGGCAAAACCAAAGATGAAGGACCACTTGGCCTACGCGTAATAACATCTCTCACAGATGCAATTCCCCCATCAGATATGGAGAACCATCAACTCTATTTCGATAACTTTTTTACGAGTATCAATGTTCTTTCAATGCTTAGAGATAAAAATCTTAGAGCAACTGGAACAATTCAACCTAACAGAATAATGAATTGTCCCCTCCCCGACTCTAAGCTAATGGAAAAGGAAAGGGAAAGAGGGTTTCATGATTTTCGATTTGATAAGAACAATGAAGTGTTAGTTGTGAAATGGAATGATAGTAAACCTGTCTGCATTGCCACTAATTTTGGGTACGTTTCCCCATTGGGTAAGGTCAAATGGTTCTAAAAAAAAGAAAAGAGGGAGATGTGTTTGTATTCCACAACTTATTCAAAACTATAACACGCATATGGGTGGAGTAGACCTCTTGGATAAACAAATTTCTTTGTAGCAAACAAGAATCAAGTCAAAAAAATGGTGGTGGCCATTGTTCACTCAGTTTCTTGATATCGCAGTAGTAAATACCTGGCAACTTTTTCAAATTGCTAATCCAGAAGAGAAATCAGTTTCACTGTTAGATATTCAAAGGCGAATTGTAGTGTTCTACTTATCTAAGAAAAACTCTGCCCCCAAGCATCCTGGTCCTCAAGGGAAAAAAACATTTGGATGAAGAGTAAGCCTGGATATTAGATTTGATGGTGGCAACCACTTTAGTAACACTAGGCTAACAAAGAATATGTGCAAACTGTAGTAAGAAAACAAAAAGATTTTGTCTGAGGTGTGATGTCCCACTCCATGAGATTTGTTTTGAGCCTTTTCACACAAGATCATAATAAGTGAGGACTTATTTTCATGTTTTGGTTATATATACATATATACAGTATACAATGTTTGTTCTTCATAAGCCTAAATTTTATTTTGTATAATTACAATATTTTTATTTTTGTTTCATTTTATTTTGATTATATATATATATATAATGAAAGGAAATAAAGTTTGTAAGGAATTTGTCGATCTATTCTCCCAAATTCACCATATTCGAAAGTGTGGTATTTTACATTACGCAGAACGCCAGTATCCCACTTGTGGGATGGCTTCTTATTTTTATGCAAATTATTATTTTTTGAAAAATATGACCTGGATGACTTAAATAGGTCATACATAAATAACAATAAAAGAATAAATAATAATAAATAAGAATAAAAATTATAAATAATAACGTAAAAATAATTCTGGCAGTTAATGGGTTAAGATGTTTCAAGATCAGTGGGAGTTTATTGACAGAAATTCATATGCAACTGCAGCTGATGACAAGGAGATAGCTGATCTCATCAATGACGCAGAGCTAGTGGCTTGGCCTGAAAAGTCACTGACAGAGCAAAAGGACCTTCATGATGACTACCAGGAATTCATAGAGCTCTCATTGATCTTCATGGGTCAATCCTCCACGGGGCATCCACTTTATGGCACCTGGTCCCATGCACTGTGCTAGGTGGATGTCCAATAGGGTGCATCAAAAATGGCAACTTTCAAAAATTGATTTGGCCCTACGTTATTATGGTTACATTCCCTAAAAAAAATTCACATGCAAAATTTCAGGTCAATTGATTAATATCTACTGGGTCCACCTAGCCCCTAAACTTTTACAAAAATTACAATTTTTGGGATAAATTGCCTTAAATTATTTTTTTCATATATACCTTTATTTTATTGAATTGAATGATCCTTAAAGTACTATAGGCCTAGTATGTTTAGTTTGCTTGTGTTTAAGCCATAGCTACTATTAGTAAACATCATTTGCCATCATGAAATACCTATAGCTATTTTTTCTTATTTTCAGGCATGTAGACTACTTTAATATTAATCTATGTTTCTATTACAGGTCAATTTTTGATATATGTTGGTGATAATAGTTGATATATGATATAATGGATAATAGTGGTAAAGCCAGTGAAGCCACTTCTAGTGGTAAAACTTGTTCAAGTGGTGCAGATAAAGTTGATGTAAAAACACGAAAAAAAACCTGTATATTTGGATTAGGTCCTGGCATCACAAATAATGATGCAAAGATTGTAGGATGTTGCTTGCCAACAAGTGAACAAGTTCTTAGATGTTTCCTATTTCACTAGCAACAGGGTCTAAAAGAGAGAAGAACTAAGCGAGATATAGCTAAAATTGTTTTAACAGAAATTCAACCATTCTACAATAAAGCCAACATACCAATGATTACTGAGAAAAAAATTTCGTTGTCAGAAAAGAATGCGAAACAGAGAAATTCCATTGAAAAGAGAGCTACAAAGTACAAAGACAAGACTAGAAGATATGGAAATGCAACTTAAAATGACTTTTCCACTGTGGATTAAAAATGCCAAAAAAATTATGAGTAATCCAGAAGATATACAATTTCTTCAATCTATGCAAGGGATAGAATTGCTTCTTTTGGAGCTCATGATCAAACTTTAGCATCCAAAATGAAGCACATTAATTTTCAAAAATGTGAAGAAAAGGCGAAGAAAATGCGAGAAAAGAAAAGGAATTGCAGTTATGTTGAATTAGAAAGCAGTAGCACAAGCGATACAACTACCATTGAGAGAGTCAGACGCTAATGATGGAGCTGAAAAAGATGGAAAATCCACACAGTCAACAGTCTGTTTAGGTACTCAAGCTATCATTCCTCATGACATTCTGAAAAGACCGAAACTTGTTTCTTTGGCATCAAGAATGAAAATGACTGGCACAACAGGCTGCATTCACAAGAGCTTTTGTTGAAGAATGTGGTGGTAACACTAAGGCAGTGGCAACTTCATATGCTACAGCTGATAGAGCAAGATGCGAAGTAGCCCAAAAAATTTCAAGTTCCATTAAAAAATCCTGGAATCCTCCTAAATTGGCCTCTCTTCATTGGGATTCGAAAATAATTTCTACTCTGCAGGATAAATATGTTACAGAAGAAAGATTAGCCGTATCAGTTGGAAATTCAATGGATCTCAAACTACTTGGTATTCCATCATATCATCCTAGTGCTGGTGGCAGTGGCCAATCTGGGAAAAACTTGACTGAAGAAGTTATGAAGCTACTGAAATTGTGGAACTGCTCCAATTCAATAGTGAACTTGGTTTTCGACACTACAGCAACCAACACGGGACATGTGAGCGCTGCATGCATACGGTAACTATCCAACAAGAGATTGGACGGCCTTTATTATGGTCTGCATGCAGGCATCATGTTGGTGAAGTTATTATGAGTCATGTGTTTCAGAACATGAAAGTAGAAACTTCGAGTGGACCAGAAATTAATGTCTAACAGATTGAGAAAAGTTTCAGTGGATTTCCAAGGATGAAAAATTGAAAAAAATTGACTTCAATCAGTACTCCAAAGCTGTCCAGGAGATTCTTCAGGAATGGACTGATTATGCAATTCAAATAAGTAATATAAAAAAGCAACATACACGATATGACTACAAACAATTTTCTGACTTAGTTGTGTTATACTTAAATGCAGGACCTAGTGATAAGGATATAACCCTTCAGCGACCTGGTGCTATACATAGAGCCAGATGGATGAGTAAAGCAATATATGCTCTAAAAATTGCATTACTAGAAGATAATATCTCGAAACTACCTTCAGTAACAATCACAAACAAGCAACAAATTCTGAAACTAAGACTTTGCAACCTTCATTTCACTGATTTACTACACATGGTGGATGACCTGCTCTTCAGTTTTTGATGCACCATGGCACGATTTGCAGCTTTACAAAAAGCTTCTTAGATACGAGGAAGTAAACAAGCAAATAGCAAAAAGTGCTCTAACATCTTTGAAACGTCATCTCTGGTACCTTTCATCAGATGATTCCTCTTGTATTATTCAGTGATTTGGTTCCAAAAATTGAACTTCGTGCTATAACAAACCATCTACTTTCCTATAAACCACACAAGATTGAGACAGTGGTTCCAGAAGGTAGACATGGATCTAGTTTGGAAAGCCTAATTTCCCTACCAATCTATGATCGGAAGCCACACTAGCTGACTTGGTTGACAAAAACTCATGGTTCATATTCTCTTCACTACAGTTAGACTATGATTTTTTAATGGTTGAGATTGTTGAATGGAAAATAACAGCATCATTTATATCTTCCAAAGAAAAACTTTTGGCTATAAATGTCATAAATGATGGCTCTGAGAGGGCAGTAAAACTATGCAGTGACTTCTATGAGGCTGCAAGGACTGAAGAACATCTTCAAAATGTTCTCCAAGTTGTAGAAGCTGACAGAAAAGCCACTCCTAATCTGAGAGAGAGAATTCTTTATCATCTGTTTTAAAAGAAAAAAGGACAAAGAAGAATTAAGATATCTATCAATAAGCAATAAATCAATTTTTACAAGTATTTTATCATGATATACCATTTTTAATAGGTGGAGGTGGTCAGTGGGATGCTTGGCAAGTTGGGTCCTCGTCCCGCATCCTACTAACTCACTTCATGATTCTCAGAATAATACAAAAAAAAAAAAAGTCTAAAAAGACATATAATTTCATGAATTGAGGCTAAAACTTGCCTAAAAACTATATTTACAATTTTTTTTTCAAACAAAATCTACAACGCTTACACAAGATTTTCTATTAAAACCATAAAATTCCACAATTATCAAATTTTCATCTTCGAGGTGGACCCACTAAATATTGTCAGAACAGCTTGAAACGTGGACACTGAAGGTTTGTAACCATAATATCATAGGGCCGAATCAATACCCAATAGGGTGGTCCTTGCTTAGGGGGTGAAATTTCAAGTTGAACATTTTTCAGCTCCCACCCGCGGAAATCGTTCGAATGGTTGAGAAAACTCTCTAGGTGATTTATTTTTTTAATCGGACAACGTTTACCCCTCCCTCATTGAGCATTACCATTAAGCTAATTTTTTTACTTTCAAGTAAATGTTACATAATTTGTAATGTTTGTTTTTTTCATTCTTTCTAGATTTTCAGTGGTTGGATAACTAATGTGTGTAAAACTGTAAATTCTAATGATTATAATTTAAACTGAATAACTCCCTTAACCATAAGTCAAGCTACCCGTCAGTGGTTGGATAACTAATGTGTGTAAAACTGTAAATTCTAATGATTATAATTTAAACTGAATAACTCCTTTAACCATAAGTCAAGCTACCCATCAGTGGTTGGATAACTAATGTGTGTAAAACTGTAAATTCTAATGATTATAATTTAAACTGAATAGTGAATAACTCCTTCAACCTTTAAGTAGATAACCTGGATCATGGCAGCGAAGCTGCGCTACCTGATTGCCCCGCAGGAATCGATCGCCGGGTCGCAACTTCCTTCGCAAAAAGAGGTCTTGGCCCTAACGGTCTACAGGATCGACGTCCAGAAGAAGTCACTTCGAGAGGCCGCCAACCAGGTCGTCGAGCTCGTCACTGAGGTGTGGTCCAAGGCGCGAATCCCCCTCCGCCGGAAGGACCACATCACCACCAAGATTGAGAAGCTCCACAAGGAGTTCAACGATGTGAAGAGGAACAAGGGGTGAGCTGGCGCTCAAGCGAAGCAGGAGGACGAGTTCAGTGAGCGGATGATGAACCTGTTCGACGTCGCTGCCACTAACGCCATGGAGCTGCTCAAGAACGAGGAGGACAAGGCGTTCCTCCTCGCTCAGCGCGAACCCCATCGGCGCGGCAAGCTGGGGTCCGTCGACTCGACGCTAGCCGCTGTCGATGCCCGCGCATCTCAACGCCAAGGGGAAGAAGACCGACGGAGGCAGCGAGCCGAGGAAGAAGCGACATCTACGGCCCGAGTGGAGCTCGAGTGGTCTTCGTCCTCTTCCAGTGGTGCCGCAAGCGCAGCGGAGAGCGACGACCATGGAGAAGGGAGCCCTCGGGCTCCAAAGCGCTCCAGGCGGGGCACGACGAACATCGTTTCGGCGGCTGTGGCGTCGTCACTGGATCGCACGAAGGTGACCGACCGAGGAGCTGTCTACGTCCTGACAGAGGTTGCCCGGTCGCTTGGGCACGACGTCGCAGAGCTCAATATCAACCGCAGCTCCATCCACCAACACCGGCGCAGGCACCGCTCCAGGCTCAACGTGGTGCTCAAGGAAGAGCTGAGGGACGGCAATCTTGTCATTCACTGGGACGGCAAGCTCATGCAGGACTTGACGAGCAAGGAGCAAGTCAATCGGCTTCCCATCTTGGTCTCCGGTAACGGCGCGGTGCAGCTCCTGGAAGTCCCGAAGCTGCCGAGTGGAACGGGCTCTGAGATGGCCAAGGCCGTCCTCAATGCGTTGGAGGAGTGGGAGCTCACTGAGCAAGTGAGTGGCTTGTCATTCGATACCACCGCCTCAAACACCGGCCGGAACAACGGAGCGTGCGTCCTCATTGAGCAACACCTCGCGAAAGACTTGCTCTACTTCGCATGCTGCCATCATGTGCTGGAGCTCCTCCTCGGTGCGGCGTTCACGGCTGTGATGGGCCCCACGTCCGGTCCTGACATGACCCTCTTCAAGCATTTTCAGGAGCGCTGGGATTTCCTGGACAGAAGCCAGTACGAGTCCGGCGCTGCGCACCCCGATGTCGCTCCTCTGCTCACCACTGTCGACATGGAGTGGTTTGAGAAGGCGATAGTCGAGCGCAATGACCTGTGCGACGATTACCATGAGCTGCTCGAGCTCACCCTCCTCTTCGTCGGTCACGTCCCCCCGCGAGGAGTGTGTTTCCGAGCTCCCGGGCTGATTCACCACGCCCGCTGGATGGCGAAGGCAATCTACGCCTTGAAGGTCTGGATGTTCCAACAGCAGTTCAAACTCACGGCGAGGGAGGAGAGTGGCCTCCGGAGCATCTGCATCTTCGTCTGTCAGGTCTATGCCAAGGCATGGACAGAGGCTCCGATCGCCGCAACTGCCCCCGAAATGATTTTGCCCTCCTCAAGGACCTGCTGGCCTACTCTGACATCAACCCTGCGGTGGCCAAGGCGGTGCTGACCAAGTTCCAGAACCACCTCTGGTACCTGTTGGAGGAGCTGGTGGCGCTGGCGCTGTTCGATCCAGGGATCGCCATCGATCAGAAGAGGAAGATCATCGCCTCTCTCCACGACCGGGTCGGTGAGGAGTCCCCGGCGAAGCAGCCCACGCTGCCAAACCGAGTACTCGCCGGGCTTCAGTTGGAAGACCTGGCATCATCCAACACACGAGATTTCTTTGAGAAACTTCGACTGGAGGACAGCTTCCTCGAGGTCGACCCGGAGACCTGGCCGAAGCGGGAAGACTTCAAGACAGCGGTGTAGTAGGGACCACTGATTAACAAATCATGGTAGTTGTGCGTTTTAACCTTCATCCTTTCTCTCCCATACAGGTTTGAATGCCATAACCCCCATAAAATCTAGCCCCATAGAATCTAACGTCAGAATTGTGGCTTAATGTTCTAAAAAGATAAAACAAACAAAAAAAAAAGGGGTTTTTTTTTTTGGTTTAAGAAGTCCTGAAATGGGTAGGCTTGCCAAATCTGAACAGGCCAACAAAGTGCACAGTGCGACTGGGTATACGTGTAATGTCGGTTGCTGAAGCTAGAAGTTAAGAAAGACAGAAATTAGATGACATTCATCTAGTGCGATTGACTCCTTGAACTCGAACAATCATCCCCGAACCTTTTGAAAGTTTTAAGTGGTGGTACCTGCACATCAGTTAAGGCCAGGTATCAATAACACCTTGCCCTCCTTTCCATTTAGCCTAGTCAGGGATATTTAGGGTATAATTATTGTATGCGAACAAAAACAACTAAAAGGAGGACATTTAAGTTTCAAGATAAGGAATCAGGACGCAACTCCTCATTGTTTCTTGATTCATCTTGATTGTAACCCAAAGGAGCCTCTCTTGACCATTGTAATGCGAAGATAGATCACTTGCTTTGCCAAAATCCAGTTGTCTGTGACCATGTGTTAACATATATATGAAATTGTGCTCTTGCGATTGACACTGCGTGTACATTTGTGAAAGATATACCTTATTGCTTGTCTGCCCACTTACCTTAATGTCCTTGCTTCACCCTGCCTAACCCCCGCTTTTCTAACTTTTTCCTCCCTTTCATGTGTTGTATAGAATGTAAACTCCCCTTTCCCATCAATAAAGTTTGTCCATGGTTTTTCCTCTAGTGTGTTTTTCCAACCCGTTGAGGTTACAGTTTGATTTGGCTACGGCATTGTCATCGGGAATGTGGTGAGCATTTTTGTTTCCTTTTTCGTGGAATATTGGGAGGTCCTGAGGTTGGGTCAGTCCGGTGGGCATTGGGACACTTAACTAATCGCATTGTTTCTCTGTTCTGAGGATAACGAGGTCACGCCTGGAGGGTCGCGTCGGGATCAACGAGACTCCGGGAAGGTTTACCGCATCAGGGATTCTTAGAAGCCCGTCCTCCCTCAGCCAACGAGCCGCCTTTGGGTGTTTGGTTTTGAAGTAAGTCTTCTCCCCGTACCGGTAGACAAAAATTGCATGAAATAAAAATGTTGTCGGGTGGTTCACATTGACTCGGAACTTCATTGGTTTATTGGATAACCCCACCGCAACATTTTTGGTGCCCAGACCCGGGAACGGGAGGCACCCAACGTTGACGGCTTCGGCTTAGCACGGACGAAAAAAAAAAAAAATAAATGTCAGATTTAGTTGAGCTCAAGACCCAGGTTGCCCAACTTGTTGACCTGGTCAAGGAGCAGAAACAACAAGCTCTAGAATCAGAGCAGAACTGGACGCAGCGGTTGGTGGACCTTGAAACGGTCTGGAAAGGAAAGTATGACCGGTTGTCCAAAGAAAATGATGATCTTGTGGCCCGACGTGAATACTGGCAAGAACGAATGGACCAACTGGAGAGAAAACAAGCAGCCAGAGAGGAACAATATGACGATCTTGTGGCCCGAAGTGAATACTGGCAAGGACGAGTGAACCAACTGGAGAGAAAACAGGCCACCAGAGAGGAACAAGAACTTCAGAGTGCCCGTCAGGAATATGAAGACCTTGTACCAGATAATGACATGGAGCAGAAGGTGGAGGTCAGAAAAGAGCCGTCCAAGGATCCTCGAACAAGGAAACATTCAGACGTCAGTTTCCACAGACCTCATAACCGCAGTTCCGAATCGTCTCATAATGAGGAGTCAAGCTCATCAGACGAAGTCAACGTCAAGAAGGAGGAAACGCGGCCTAGATACCCATCATCCAGAAAATATCATCATAGGGTCCCGCAGCGAACACCTATGAACGCTCCCGAATTGGATGACTTCAATGTCAATAGTGGGCGCTCCTTCCCTGAATATCTTGAAGCGTTTGAGCGCCACTGTGCCTCAAAATATAATTGTGAAAGACGAGATTGGACAGGAGCGTTAGGAAAGCACTTGACCGGAAAACTTCAAGACTTGTACCATGCTTATGGGGGTTGTGGTGTCGAATATGACCACATGAAGGAAATACTGTTAACATGGCATAAGAGAATCAAGAAGACCGTGACCACTGGAAAGGTTGCCGAATTCAAGAATGCCAAAATGAAGTCAGGGGAATCTCCCGATGTATATGCGGGCCGATTGGAGACATTGGCACGAAGGGCATTCCCTCAGAAAGACATCGAGACCAGCAAGGAGTTAAGGAGGAAGTACCTCGAGACTGTCCCCTCAGCCCTGTCACAACACCTAGCGAGGATAATAACGGAAAACAAGACTCTGCACCAGAAGAAGGTCTACTGGTCCAACATTTTGGATTTTGTGGCCTTACAAGGAACTGAAAGTTCTGGGATTCCGACCATACCTGAACCAATAGAAGTCTTGCAAATGCAGGTCCCTGTTCAGGTTTCCGAAAATCTTGACACTTCCAGACAGGGATTTGTTCCTCAGAGCCAGCCACGACTAGGTAGGAATAGAGGGCGCAGTCGTCCACGAAGCAATGGAAATGGGACAAGCGTTTTCTCACGGAGGCAAGGAGGGTCAAGAGAAAACCAGCGAGGACAGGATCGCTCACGAAATCCACGACCAAATCAGGAAAGCAGTTACCGGCCAGGATCCTCGCCCCACCCTAGAGAACAACGACAACCCCGAACTCATGGCCAGAGGGAATCCAGCAACGGAGCAACAGATGAAGAGTGTCAGTGGTGTACCAGAAAAGGACATAACGAGGCCAATTGCCGAAGGAAGAATGGTGCCTGTTTGTTGTGTGGCGCGTTGGACCATTTTGTCCGTGAGTGCTCCAGAAATTCCCAGAGAACACCAACCCCTGACCCTACTGCCCGATATCATTGTTCCCGTTGTCAGGGGCCTCACCCTGGTATGTATTGTCCCGTGAGAAGTCAATATCAATCGACCTCAGGAAATCAAAATATGGAAGATCATGACGGCCAACCACCATCCCAGTCGGAAAACTAAGCATGTCCAACGAGGACAGGGACTCGTTGGAAAGGATTGTCACAATCCCTGATAATGACAGAGCTAGATCCACCCCAGAGTTTGCCCCCCGAGCAACTGCCTTTCCTGAAGACCACTGGTTGTGTGACTCACCGGGCGATTTGAGAAGTCATGCTCTAGAGAAACCAGGGGAGCTTGGCCAACCGCCAACGACCCCTTTTGGAGCTTCTGAAACGATTTTTCACGAACAAGCGGCACCAGTTGTGGAACCTGATCTACCTACCCTTGATTTTCGAGGAGTTAAGTTTGCAGAGCTGGAGCCAGCAAATGTACTCACACTGGATGTCGTGATTAATAACACGATCATAAACAGTCTTATCGACACAGGGGCTCAAGTTAGTTTAATATCGGGAGGGCTGGTTGAGCAGTTGGGGTTGGTTCTGGATACCCAAGACAGGATACCTATTCGTGGGATAGGTAAAGACCTTGCATGCCACACTCTGGGGTCAATAAATATTGCACTTTCTCTACATAACATCGTCATGAAGCCTTGTACATTTCTGGTAATCCCGCATTTGGACACAAATTATCCACTTTTCCTCGGTCTAGATTTTCTAAGAAAGAATGGCTTGCAAGTAAATTTGTCCCGTCGAAGAATATCTGGAACTTGTGAGGATGGATCTAAATGGGATGTGTATTTGGGTTCAGGTGGGACAGAGTGTACGAAGCTTAGATACCAAGCTAAATGTTGGGCAGCTGAAAGTGTGCAAAGAAATGATTGTGGACCTGTTCGAGTGCCAGTAGAGTGGGAGGGGAGAGAAAGTGAATTGAATGGTCCTTGCGCATGTTCACAAGGGGCAAGCATGTGGTTTTATGATGGTAGTGCAGTGAATGCTCATTTAGGGGATAAGGTAATCGGAGTGCCAGGTATCATGAATGTTGAGCAACCGTCAGTTTTATTGTATACAAGGGGGAAGTCATTGGGAAAGATTAAAAAGGGAGACCTAATAGGATACATGTACACAATCGTTATACCTGAACATGAAAGTAATGTGCTCCAGTGTAGAACTGCGACGCAGGGAGATGTAGGCCCGAGTCAAGTGTCTCCAACTCTTCAAGATTGGACTCCAGAGCGTATACAGTCAGGAATAAGCCTGGATGGGTTAACCCCAGACCAGAAGGAAAGTGTTCATCGCCTGTTGGAATCCCGAAAGGAAGTATTGAGTCGTGGAGATGCCGATGTTGGTGCAGCAAGAATGACCCCACACCGCATCGAACTCTACGATGAAACCCCAATTTTTCAACGTCCAAGGAGATTCCCAGAACCTATCACACAGGTAATTGAAGATCAGTGTCAAGAACTTCATGAACTGGGTATTATTGAACCTACTACTTCACCATGGAGTGCTCCGGTAGTCCCGATTAGAAAGCCGGATGGTTCCATCCGGTTATGCGTTGACTATCGCAAGTTGAATAAAATTACCAAGCCAGATAGGTTCCCGATGGCCAACCTTACTGATTCGGTATATAGTCTCCATGGAGTAAGGTACTTCACGACCCTAGACCTTGTCCGCGGCTACTATCAAATGCCCATTGAAGAGGATAGTCGTGACTATACCGCATTCTCAACACCTCATGGCCATTGGCGGTTCAGAAAACTCAGTTTCGGCTTGAGGAATGCTCCATCAGCTTTTCAACGTGAAATGCAGGAAGTCCTGAAGAGTTTTTCCAGAAAGAACGTGCTGGTTTATATTGATGACATCTTGATTATGGAAAAGACTTTTGCAGCTCACCTGAAGTTAGTAGGCAGTGTTTTGAAAGTCCTGGAAGATCATGGGATTAAGATCAAGCCTCCAAAGTGCAGATGGTTCAAGTCAAAAGTACCCTTCTTAGGGCACACAGTTAGCTCTAGTGGATTATCAAAGTCTCCAGAATATATGGAAAAGGTTAGTAACTTCCCGAAACCTACCACCATTCGTGAATTGAGGGAATTTCTTGGACTCATCAACTTCCAACGAAAATTCCTACCGCAATGTTCCCCTCTCGCAAAACCCTTGTCAGAGCTCACTGGTAAATCCGCTTCGACTAATCTTCAATGGACATCTGAAATGGAGTCTTCTTTTGATGCACTCAAGACTGAGATGCAGAGGGAGATAGAGCTTGCATTTCCAGATTATCGGGAAACTGCCGAAAAGATAAACCTATGGGTGGATGCCTCTGCTATCGGCGCCGGAGCATGCTTAACTCAAGTTCAAGATGGGAGGGTTAGGATTATCGCACATGCCTCCATGACCTTCTCGAAACCCCAACGTAAATATTCCGTGACTGAACGCGAACTAGCCGCAATGCGATGGGGTGTGAAAACTTTTCGCGCCTTCTTATATGGCATCCCTTTTGTCTTAAATACGGACCATCAGGCTTTATTTTACCTCCACAACATGAAACTGGTAAACGATAGAATTGCTCGGACGCTAGAAGACCTGGCCGAGTTTGATTTTGAACTCCATTACATACCAGGAAAAGAAAATCAAGCTGCTGACACTTTATCACGCCATTTCCAGACACCCCAGGAAGATGGGACAGAAGTGACCCCCACTGATTTTCCAAAGGGATTAATGGTGCTTTTTAAACCAGACGGAGGGGGTGACTCATTAATCGAATGTCTCTTGCATGTCTTGACTCAAGTTTTGGAAAAGGAATGTCCGGACAGTGTCACCTCGCTCAGGAAGCAGCTCGTGGGTGAACTGATGACGAAACCCTCACGATATAAGATCCAATTGAATGCAAAGAAAAAGCAAAGTCTTCGGTTGATGACGTTGGCTGGTCAGCCCATGACTCTTGAAGTTTTGCTGGTTTGCAGTCATTTATACAATCTGGATATTGTCCTGCATTTTGGTTCAACTCATCCCCTCGTGTTTCAAGTCCCCGCAGGAGTGGGGGATGATAGCAGAGAAAGGGTACACCTTCAGTGCTTGGGTGGGATACACTTTAACTTGTTGCAGGAAACGAACACATTCCACGCTAATAACCTGTCGCTCATAAACACCATTAATTCTTATGACGCCACTGACTCAGATCCGGATCCAGTGAACCCAATTATGGATAGCCATGAAAACCCTGATCCTCAGGGGCAGGAGGTTAACCTGCATTTTCCTGAGTATCAAGTGGATATCGTATGTGCTCATTCGTCTCGATCTAGAGCAATTGTTCCTCTTGAATGCAATGGCCAGACTTATTGTGCTCTCGTGGATTCCGGAGCTGAGATTAGTTTGGTGTCTGAGACTACCTGGAAAACCATATTAGGTGAGCAGGAAGATTACTCAAAAGACATAATTGTAAATATACAAGGGATGGCTGAACGTCGGGTCATGGTGACCAAATTCGTAAATTTGGATGTATCATTGAGAACGCAAGTGAAAGCAAAAGACCATCCATTTGCTATCATGGATGATGGTTCTCTCCCATCATGCTTTTTGCTTGGAGCAAATTTCATGACTACTTCAGGACTAGTGCTAGATCTATCCAATGATAGCGTCCTGAAGGAGGGAGAAGTGGTCGCTACCTTCTTGGCAACGGCAGTAGACCCATCAGAGGGTCCTGAAGTGATCATTATCGGAAACGTTAGGCCGTATTCTCTTCTCGAACGGGTTAATGTTGAAACATTGCAGAGAAACGATCTAGACTTGCGCAGGCTTAGGAATTATCTAGGGAGAAGGAATGCGAATGCCCGTTGCCCGAGAAACTTATCTCGGTACAACCGCTATCTTAAAGACATCTATATAGAAAATGGGATTCTAGTTAAATACGACTCGTTAGATCTTGAACTGTATCCACAGAACTTGATCTCATTTAACTTCCTGATTGAACTTGCCATCAGTGTCCATCTTGAAATGGCCCATGTTGGCCGTAATAAAGTCCTGGAAGTTCTTTCTCGAGACGTATTTCATCCTCGATTGTATCAGGTTGTACAGGAAGTGGTCACGTCATGTTCACAGTGCCAACTGAACAAAGTCTCAAGTCAAATTAAGGGTCCACCTACCTTAAAGATCATGACCAGGTCACCTTTTGAATTGGTGGCTGCCGACTTGGTAGTGTTCCCAAAGACGTCTCGAGGGAACATTGGTTGTCTGGTAGTCGTAGACCACCATTCAAAGTGGGTGGTAGCCATCCCAATCATGAATAAGACTTCCCACCATCGCAAGATTGTTCGAGACCCGTGTCCTGCCTACTTTGTTGAGGAGGCCATGTCGGTTATTAACCGATAATGGGCCTGAATTCAGGGGTCAAGAATTTGAGCAAATGTTAGCTCAGTATGGCATCGTTCATGTTTTTACGACACCAAATCGTCCTGAAGGGAATGGGGCAGTCGAGAGAGTCAACCGTACCATTGGAGAGTTTCTTAGAAACCTTGTTCAAGGTCCTAGCTCATGGGATTTACATCTTCCCAGAGCCATCATATCATACAATGGTACTGTGCATACGGAGTTAACGATGTCTCCAGCGCAATTTTTATTGGCTAACTCGCATCCAGACCCAATTCCAGCCCTTATCTCGGCTCAGATTCAAGGACAATGGGTTCCTGGTCACCCTAGTTTTTGTTCCTTCTCTAGAGGACAGCTGGTGATCAGGAAGGTAGTCCAAAAGGGGCACCTTGTCATGAACAAGCTTCTCCCCAAATATTGTGGCCCATTTTGTATTGATCGGGTAGAGTCAAATGGAGTCACTTATGTGATTTCTCCAGCCTACCCAAATGACCAACCATTCTTAACATCATCACGTGCCCATCACACACAGTTACGCGCTTGGAAGGAGGCTCCTATTTTTCTCAGGAACCATCCAAGCTACTCCCGATTGGTAAAACTTCCCTGGGTTATCCCAGAAGATCAGCCTGATGTACCTGATCAGGAATATTCTTGTCCGAATGAAGTCCCAAACTATGCCTATCTGTTCGAAAAGTCATCTGAAGAAAGTTTGTGGGATTCTTCTAGTGATTCTCATGATGAGGTGGAATCGGGAAAGCAGGGGGTACCCTTGGTGCATCCTTGGATTTCTGTAGCGCTGGACTCTTCTGGGGAGTCTTCCAGTGAATCATCGGAGAGTTCACTTGGTTCAACTGAACCGGATTTCTCAGGTTTTCCTGGCACTTCTCCAAGGTTGTCAGAGTCTCCTGATAGTCGTCGAGATTTCTTGGGGTTTCCTGACAATCCTCCGGATTTCTCAGGCTTCCCCGATGCCTCTATTGTTAGGCCCATTCTCAGACCGGAGTCGCGAGTGGGAAAAGTCACATTCCGAGATTGTCCTGAACTGCCCAGTAGTGATTTGGATAATGCGATTGGTGAGATGTCGCCGATTCCCCATGTGACTGGCCAGGCACGGGAACCGCCCGTGGATGATAAATTGGGTAGTTGTGATAGTCCACCTCACCATAGTTCCCCTTGTAGTGTCGCTGGGTCAAGTGGTTTATCTTCTCCAGACTCTTCCTCCCTAGTGAAATCGTTAGAGGTAACTCTAGAGTTCATACAGGAGGATAGGGAGGAGATATACCAGTTATTGGAAGGCCAGATAAGTTTGTGTGAACAGGGTCTTGATGCTGGTCATGAGGATGGGCGCCCGATTAGATTGAGTCTGTCACCCATGAGAGAGCTGGTTTTAGAGGGACGTGCCCTGATTCAGGAAAACCGGAGGAGATCTCGAGAGCGATTGGTGGTCACCCGAAGACGGCTGGGGGAGGTGCTCCCGGCATTAACCGGCAGTTCTCCTCCACAAACCCGCTCCCGCGGACCAGTCATGGATCTTTCCCACGTCCCGAAGAAACCAGTTGAGTATGACCATGACTTGCATCGGTAGATTCCGGAATATTATCATGTGAATGTGTTTGGGTTATTTATGTTTAAACTTTTTAGAATTGCCAGTTCAAAATCAGTAGTTCCATGTTTAATAAAGTTAGCTAGTTAGAATCTATGTAAAATGGAAAGGAAATTCTAAGGATTTTTGTGAATTAATGTAAATAGATTATTGTAAGGCATTGCTAAATGGAAGGAGAGATTTTGCTAGGGATGGTATTTGGATCTGTTGGGACGAGAGTGGTTCCCTGGTGGATTGGTCTTTTTGAGTGGCTCTGCCGCTCGAAGGGGGGAATGTAGTAGGGACCACTGATTAACAAATCATGGTAGTTGTGTGTTTTAACCTTCATCCTTTCTCTCCCATACAGGTTTGAATGCCATAACCCCCATAAAATCTAGCCCCATAGAATCTAACGTCAGAATTGTGGCTTAATGTTCTAAAAAGATAAAACAAACAAAAAAAAAGGGGTTTTTTTTTGTTTAAGAAGTCCTGAAATGGGTAGGCTTGCCAAATCTGAACAGGCCAACAAAGTGCACAGTGCGACTGGGTATACGTGTAATGTCGGTTGCTGAAGCTAGAAGTTAAGAAAGACAGAAATTAGATGACATTCATCTAGTGCGTTTGACTCCTTGAACTCGAACAATCATCCCCGAACCTTTTGAAAGTTTTAAGTGGTGGTACCTGCACATCAGTTAAGGCCAGGTATCAATAACACCTTGCCCTCCTTTCCATTTAGCCTAGTCAGGGATATTTAGGGTATAATTATTGTATGCGAACAAAAACAACTAAAAGAAGGACATTTAAGTTTCAAGATAAGGAATCAGGACGCAACTCCTCATTGTTTCTTGATTCATCTTGATTGTAACCCAAAGGAGCCTCTCTTGACCATTGTAATGCGAAGATAGATCACTTGCTTTGCCAAAATCCAGTTGTCTGTGACCATGTGTTAACATATATATGAAATTGTGCTCTTGCGATTGACACTGCGTGTACATTTGTGAAAGATATACCTTATTGCTTGTCTGCCCACTTACCTTAATGTCCTTGCTTCACCCTGCCTAACCCCCGCTTTTCTAACTTTTTCCTCCCTTTCATGTGTTGTATAGAATGTAAACTCCCCTTTCCCATCAATAAAGTTTGTCCATGGTTTTTCCTCTAGTGTGTTTTTCCAACCCGTTGAGGTTACAGTTTGATTTGGCTACGGCATTGTCATCGGGAATGTGGTGAGCATTTTTGTTTCCTTTTTCGTGGAATATTGGGAGGTCCTGAGGTTGGGTCAGTCCGGTGGGCATTGGGACACTTAACTAATCGCATTGTTTCTCTGTTCTGAGGATAACGAGGTCACGCCTGGAGGGTCGCGTCGGGATCAACGAGACTCCGGGAAGGTTTACCGCATCAGGGATTCTTAGAAGCCCGTCCTCCCTCAGCCAACGAGCCGCCTTTGGGTGTTTGGTTTTGAAGTAAGTCTTCTCCCCGTACCGGTAGACAAAAAATTGCATGAAATAAAAATGTTGTCGGGTGGTTCACATTGACTCGGAACTTCATTGGTTTATTGGATAACCCCACCGCAACAGCGGCAGCACGTGTGGGAGGGCTCGCCGTAATCAATGACCATGCCAAGCAAGGAGTTGCCCTCATCCAAGAGTACAACCGGACGCTGACCCACGACGAGGAGCAACTCCAGTTCCTCCTGCAAGTCGTCGCTCGCCACCGCTGCCAGTTTCCGGACTCTCAGAAGCGAACCCTACAGACCCAGGATCGCTAACCGGGCAACAACTCCGGGGGTAAAAGTTCAAGGTCGATGAGGGAGGGGTAAACGTTGTCCGATTTAATAAAAAATTCAACTAGAGTTTTCTCAACCATTCGAATGATTTCCGGGGGTGGGAGCTAAAACTTCCCAACTTTGAATTTTAAGGACCACCCTAATACCCAAAGTTCAAAATTTCACCCCTTATAGGCTGATGCACCCTAATGTCCAAGGTAATATACTCGCTCAAGATCTGGCTTTTTCATAATCAGTTTAAACCAGTGATGCACAAACCCTGGCCCATGGGCCAAATGTGGCCCCCCACGGGTCTTTTCAATTCAATGAAAAAGTTAGCTAGGTACCCAAAGAAAAATCTGAAATATTACCCCTGGTTATTATAAAAAATAGAATATCTATATATCTGGCCCCTACATATAAAACAGATGGTTGGTTTGGCCCTCACATCAAAAAAGTTTGTGCACCACTGGTTTAAATGGACAGACAGGGAGAAGAATGGTCTTCAGCAGGTGTGTGTCTTTGCAGTTAAGATCTACCTCAAGGCATGGATTGAAGCTCCTTTGTCTGCATCAGCACCAAACAATGACCTGAATCTTCTGAAGGCTCTCCCTGCCTATGCCACTGTCAACCAGGGCTGTGGAGTCGGCACATAAAAAACCGACTCCGACTCCTCAATTTTTTGTCTATCCGACTCCGAAGGTATATTAATTCTAAATCTGCTATGATGATAATTACACAAGAGGCATTTCATCACCACCACGTGAAGCATCATCATCTGTGGTCATTGTTACGGTAACTTTGTCTGTAGTAAAGAATCTTGTAAGTGGTGCTTGTCATTCAGTAGATTTCTGATCTTTTGTTAACTTTGAAGTAGTTGGAAGGTTTTATTACTATCTTTCTCAATGACAACTTCTAAAATTTTGGGATGGAAACACTGCAAATGTCTTTTCAAATTTGATGCTCTGGTTGGTGCATTTTTATCAGAGCCAGTAAAACCACTGATTTTGCTTCACATAATTTTTCATCATCATCATCATCATCTATCATACACTGACACACGAAATGTTTCCCATCTGTGGTTATGTAAAATATTAAAAAACTGCAGACTTTGTTGGAAGTGTCTTTGCCATTGTGAAAGGGGTTTTAGACTTGAAAGTTAAAAACTTATGAAATTTAGAAAGAACTCAAAATTAAATAAGCATAAAAATAAAAAATATTATCTGAAAAGAAAAAATGAATTAATGGCATTAGTGTCTGAAATGGAAAACATTGTGTTTATTATTTAAGTGGTTTAACCACCATAGCTGCCAGTGATATCACATACAAAAACATATTTTATTAAAATTTATATTGAGGTCGGAGTCGGAGTCAGTACATTTTTACCGACTCTGACTCCAGCACCACCAAAATTGCTTCCGACTCCGACTCCACAGCCCTGCTGTCAACACTGCTGTATCAAAAGCTGTTCTAGCCAAGTTCTCATCACACCTCTGGTACCTGTCAGAGGAGCTGGTGGCCCTTGCCTTTTTTGATCCATCTGTGTCCTCTTCTAAAAAGAAGCTTATGGCAAGGGCAACAAGGGAATGTGAAGGAACAGAAGATGCTCCTAAGCAGCAGACAGTCAATCCAGCAGCTATTGAGCAGCTTCAGCTCTCTGATCTTGTGACTAGAGGGTCTCTATCCTTCTTTGAAAAGCTTCATCTGTCCACTGACTTCCTAGACCAGGATCCAGACACTTGGCCAGCTAGAGAGGATTATAGGGAGGCTCTCAAGGTTGTCAACAGCCTCACTGTCACAAATGATCATGCAAAGCATGGAGTTGCTCTCATTGAAGAGTACAATCGTCTCCTGACACAGGATGAACAGCAAACCCAGTATCTGCTTCAAGTTGTGACAGAACATCGCAGGAGGTTTCCTGAGTCCCGATTCTTGAGCACTCAACATCAGTAGTTCACACTTTTCAGCAATATTTAATGAAGGATATTAAACAGAAATTCCCCAATGTACAAAGAGTAATTTATTTCTCTGATGGGTGTGGAGGCCAATACAAAACCAAATATAACTTCAGCAATCTATGCTATCATGAACAGGATTTTGGTGTGAAGGATGAGTGGAATTTCTTTGCCACAAGTTATGGGAAAAATGCTTGTGATGGTATTGGAGGAACTATTAAGAGAGTTGTAGCAAAGGCTAGTTTGCAACGTACTGATACTGGTCATATTCTAACACCAAGAGCTTTCTATGATTTTTGCACTGAACACTTTAATTCAATTATTTGTTTGCATGTTACAAAGGAAGAGGTTCATGCGGATAAATTCAATCTTTCTAGTAGGTTTAATGAAGCTTTACCTGTTAAAGGTATGCTGGGTTTCCACAGGTTTGTACCAGTCAGAAAACCTAATACAAGCTTATCAGACATCTGATTCTGATAACTGTAAATTGTTTAGAATAAGTACTGGGGCTAGACCAGCAGGGCCATTTCCTGGCATAAGTAGACTAAGCAGCCACTTAGGGCCCCGCTGCTACTAGGGGGCCCCTAGTCTTCTGAAAGTACATATTTGTTGTTTTGGACATAAATGTTTCATTAAAATTGTTTCATAATTGTTTTTTATTAACAGCCATTTTTTGTATATGTGTGTTGAGGTGATGTAGTAAGGCATGAGTTGGTGGATGGAAGGGTGGGGCCTCAAATGAGTATACTGCTTAGGGCCCCTTAATGGCTAGAAACAGCCCTGTAAACCAGATAGAGACAGTCAACTAGTTGAAAAAGATAAGTATCAAATTGGTCAGTATGTTGCCTGTAAATATGATAAAGTTTGGTTTGGAATTATTTTAGACACTTCAGAAGAATATGGTGATTATAAAATCAGTTTCCTCACCTCATCAGGATCTACCACTCAGTATTATTTTCTGATGAAGAGGATATTTGCTGGATAAACAAAGTGATATGATTTCTATCATGATGACACCAAATATCAGCCTGTGTTAAGATTATTTACTCCTTCAATCCAAAGCAAGTTCAAGAACTTAGTGGGAGTTTGGAACCAAAACTAGGATAAAAATCTGTTGAAAATTAACTACATATAAGCTTAGGTAGGTATAGATTATTAGCATTAAGAATTATTGCACCATGTGTAAATTGCAATGTATTAATTACCTAACAGCTTACATGAATTTATAAAAAAATATAGTCTTCTAAGTAAAAGTAGCCATTTTGAAATCTGTAAATACCTATTTTATATGCAAATACACACATATTTCTTTTCATATATTGATAGAATAAGGTTGAAACTCATTTTTTGTATATATGAAAATTTTAAAAATGAGTTTCAACCTTATTCTATCATTTTAGCCATTTTTTCTACTTATGCTAATTTGTTGTGTGTGTGTGTGTGTAATTACCTTTCATAAACACTTTAAATCACTGTTTATGTCAATTAGGGACTGAGTTATGATGGTTTAAATATTTACAGTTTTCAACCCCCCCAAAAGGGGGGAGCATAACTTTTGAACCATAACTCCAATTGAGCTGATATTTGAAATTTGGTACTTACTAGCATAGACCATTCTATAAACCAAATTTAAGCAAAATCTATGAGGGTGTGGTTTTGACCACTGCATGATCTGTCATGGAATGACCCATTTCTAACCAATGATGAGCTCAAACATAAAGCACTGAAATTCAACCAGACTTGTCATAATCAAGCTGTAGAGAGGCACATTAAACTTGTAATAGAGGCTCCCTCAATTGTGGTAGGACTTGAATGTCATGATGGCATTATTTGACAAAAGATAAAATCAAGGAAACTGATGAAAGTGTTCAATACAAAAATATAATATTCTGAAGCTATTTAGATTATTTTTTATTACTTTGTTTAATGAGTGATGGATTGAATGAGTGTTATATGTGTTATATGAATGTGTAATAATGAAAATTGCAATTTTTGGCCAAAAATATAAATATGGATTTTTTGATGCATTATTGAGCCTGCAGCCCTCTGCAAATGTTTTACTCTGCTTCAGAGGTAAAAAATACATCAAACAGTTCTTAAATTGTTTTTCTATAGTGTCCAGAACCTGAGATAGGTCACTGGGTTCAAATTTTGGTTGCATGCACAATTTCACATACAATTTGTATAAATTGGCCAGTAGTAGTCAGTTTTGTATGCAACCACCCAAAATCAGTTTTAAAGTTTAATCCTAGACAAAAGACAACTATCTAGACCCGCTCAATTTTGATCCTGGTACTTTTGATTTTTTCATTCTACCCTAAATTCCCCGTATTCCAATCTTCTTAGGTTAGGGATAAGCTTGGTTGCCCTATGTTGCACACCTTCAAGCATATTGATGTCTAAGGTGAGGGGACCAAGCTTGAATGCAGTATTCTAAGGGAGGCCTAACATAAGAATTATATAATTTACAGATCACTTCCTTACTCTTATAACTACATTCCTCTTAATAATACCTCACATTTTATTTGCTTTATTTCTAGCCTCTAAGCACTGCTTAGAAAATTTTAGATCACTACAAACTACCGTATAATGCCAAGATCCCTTTCCTTTCTAACATCCTCCAACCAGTTCCCTTGCATATCATAACTAAAGTTTACATTATTCCTACCAAAATGAATGACTTTGCATTTTTGAATATTGAATTCCATTTGCCATTTACTAGCCCAAGCAACTAATCTATCAAGATTCTTTTGCAGTTTATAAGAATTTTCTATATTTGTAACTGGAGCAACTACTTTTGTATCATCGGCAAACTTAGAAATTTTATAACCTACTCCTTTCTCTAAAACATTTAGATATAAGGGTCATTCCACATCAAGTGGACCAATTTTAGAAAAGTGCCCCACCTCATTATGTCAGATTTTGTTCTAACTTTGCTCACAGATTCCTTTAAGCCTTAAAGGAAGTTCTGCAAAGTGTTAGTTCCATATCTCTTGTGGTTCTGTCACTAGGGCTCCAAGAGCATGGGCTACTTTGTCCATCACATTGAGCGCCAAATTATTTGTGCCATTTTTAGCTAGTCAGCATTCCAGTAACAAATCCTTCTGTTCTGAAAATTTGCTCCTAGGGTCAAAATTTACTGTAGATTTCAAAACTCACATTACTAGAGCTCTAGGAAGTATAGATTTTCCATAAAATATCCCCAAAGTAGGCTTCAAATTACATTTTGATTCCTGGGAAGCCACTTTTAGAAAATTATAGCTCTGAATCTACTTGACTCTGTGAGCTTTTGTTAGAAACCAAGAAAGTACTACCCATATGTTACAAAATGTTTCAATATGGATCTTCCTACCTGTTCTAGTTGCTGAGATATAAGGCATCAAAATGGCCAAAATTAATTTGTGAGACAAAAACATCCCAGCTTTAAAGTTCAAAATGATCATGTGGGACAGCTCGCATCATACTCTAACAAAAACCAATGAAAAGAGCATGTCCTGAAATACTAGGGCCTAGTTTTTTATTTTGGTGTCTTGCTTTTTTGTAGGTCTAGTAGAGCTTTGAAATTTTGTTCTGTGTGATGTTTCTAGCGTTATAATTATTATTTCATTGGCACAATATTTTCTTTTTCTTTTGTTCTTAGTACTGATTATATAGTGCAGGACTAGGTGCTACGTGCTAGGCTATACATAATATTTTTATTTATGTTCAACAACATGTAATACATGACTATTATTGTTTTCAGATCAAAACTGAAAATGGCTGAATCATCAGATACTAGTACTGTTCATGTGGAAGAACCCATGGAAACAAAGAAAACGAAGCTTGTACTATTGGAAATAAAGAGGGAACAGAGTGTCACCTGAAAACATATTCCAGAAAATATGGTTTGAAACTGTTCACAGAGCTGACAGTTCAGGAAAGACTACTACTTTTTCTTTGAACAGGAATAGAAGCAGTCTAATTTAAGGAAGATGCATGCATATGCTTGCACCATAAACAGCTTCTTTTGACCAGATATGAGTCTGCAGAAGCACTGTTGCAACCCATTGGAATATCATGAATCAACATTACCCAAAAAATCACTTCGGGCAATTGACATTGCAACAGCTCAACTGTTGAAGGAAGAGACTGGCAAAGGCATCAAGCCTGGACAGAAACTTTATCCTGATTGCAGGAAACAGAAGGATGAAATACAAAGAATCAGTTCATCATCATCAAGTGAATCATTTGATCCACCAGAAGCACAAAAGCAGAAACTAGATACCAGCTATTCAGCACTTGTTTCCCCTGTAAAGCCACAAAAATTGAGTGAGAGAGATTTACCAGGATATGCAGTGGCGGTTCCTCATATGGGCAGCCGCACAGGGCGGCATTTGTGGAGGGGCGGCATGAGCGCCTGCAAAAAAAAATAAAAATAAGAATAAATAAATAAAGAAATAAATAAAAATAAAAAATAAAATAAATAATAAAAGATCAATAAATATATTTTTATTAATAAAAAACCATCTATTGCATTTTCCATAAACCTTCCCATAAAAGACCTAAACAATGCAAAATGCTTCCAGATTAATATTATTGGGAATAAAAGGCCCATACTTTAACATATGTAATGTTATTTTTCTGGGTTTGGTTAAATAGTGAAATGTATATTATTTATTACAGAACGAATCTTCACACTAAGCCACTAAGGTCTGTCAAATAACCGCAAATGGATAAGAAGAGGTCAAAGCTATCAGGTGCTCAGTTTAGAAAAAAGAGGAAAGAAGAAGAGGAAAAACGAGCAAAAGATAAAGGTATAGAGCTGTCATCTACTCTTCACTGCTATATTGCACTGCTATTTTGTGATATAGCTTTCTGAGTCATTTGAAGTGTACTATTATGTATATAATTAGCCATTAACCAAGGAGGTTGTATTATTCATTTGTTTCCTATTCTAAAAGTTTAATAAATTCTGCTTAATAACATGTTAAATTAATTGTACTAGCCTATTCATGCATTGGTCTGTTATGTTCTATTTTACTATTTGCAGGGGCACTTGAAATATTTTGGAACACCCTCTGCCACTAGCCAGGATGAGAAGCCGTCTACTTCTGCCATTATTGAGGCTGAGGAGCCATCTACCTCCTCAGCCTCACATATGTCTCCACAAATGCAGTCTGATCCTGAGGATGAAGACCCATTTGCTTCTACTTCTCCCCGGCAGGACTCTTCAGGTGAGTTTGTGTGCACATATGTCTGAGAGTGTGTGCGTGTAGTGTGTGTGTGTGTGTGTGTGTGTGCATCCCTGCAAAGCATTTTGCAAACAGTTATAAATTATAATGTTATTATCACTGGGTCTGGGTTACTGGGTATGTGTGGTGTTTCAACACCATAACTCCATAACACCACCACCATAACAAAGTGCTGTGAATAATGTGTTATCTAACTTAGGTGTGTATACTAATGAGTAATGCTCTTGTTCTTTCTATTAGAAATGCCTGGAGCAGAATCGCCTCCTGAGGATGAGTCTCTGTCCACCGACCCTGCTAACTGGCCTTCAGTTCTGACTGAGAGAATTCGGACACAACTAGTTTCCAGGGGACCAAGTCAAGTACCATCTGACTTTGTATTCCCTAGAAACGACAGTGACGGAAGAAGTTTCCACCATCAATACTTCAGGAAGTCATTGGTTAGTGGGGAAAATATAACCAGAAGTTGGTTGGTCTATTCCTTAAAAAACAACAGCCTTTTCTGTTTCTGTTGTACATTATTTTCCAAGAGGAAAATAAATTTAACAAGTTTGGGACTCTCGGACTGGAAGCATGCAAGCTCATTGCTCACATCACATGACAACAGTTCAGAACACCTAAATTCTATGAAAATCTGGAAAGAACTGGCAGTGAGGATGAGAAAGGGGGAGACCATTGACAAGCAGGAGATGGCACTTCTGGAGACTGAGAAGTTGAGATGGAGAGCGGTGCTGACACGTCTCACTGCTATTGTGCATTCCCTGGCAGTTAGGAATTTGGCACTAAGGGGACATACAGAAAAATTGTTCTCACCATCAAATGGCAATTTTCTGAAAGAAGTTGAACTGATGGCACAATTTGATCCTATAATGCAAGAGCACATTAACCGTGTCCAAAAAGGGACCTCCAGTCACACCAGCTACCTCGGCCACCACATACAAAACGAACTCATTGATTTGTCGAGCAGCAAGACCATTTCAGCAATGGTGAGCGACATCAAATAATCAAAGTTTTTTCAATAATTCTAAATTGCACTCCAGATATCAGCCACACTGAACAGTTGTCAGTTGTGATTCGGGTTGTGTCACTGGAGGGGAAGCCCCATATAAAGGAACATTTCATGGGGTTTTTGGAGGCAGAGGAGTCCACTGGTCAACATTTGGCATCTCTGATTCTGAAGAGACTGGAGGAGCTAAAAGTTCCTTTCATGGACTGTAGAGGACAATCATACGACAATGGGGCCAACATGAGGGGAAAAAACAAGGGTGTTCAATCCAGGCTCCTAGAAATTAATCCAAGAGCTCTGTTTGTTCCATGTGGGGCTCATTCTCTGAATTTGCTTGTGGCCAATGCTGCTAAGGGATCTATTGATGCCACAAGTTACTTTGTCATCTTGCAGAAGCTTTACAACTTGTTTTCAGCCTCCACACAACAATGGGCCATTTTGAAAAAACATGTGAACATCACATTGAAGATGTGGTCTGATACAAGGTGGGAAAGCAAGATCAAGAGTGTGGAGCCCCTGAGATATCAGGCAGTTGCAGTGAGAGATGCACTGATCGAGGTGAGGGACCACACCAAAGACTCTGTAATAAAGGTCGAGGCTCAATCTCTGTCAGAGGAGGTTGGGTCATACCGCTTCGCCATTTGTTCAGTGGTGTGGCATGACCTGTTGTGCCAAATTCAGCATGTGAGCAAGCAGATGCAGTCTCCTAGCATGCACGTTGATGTTGCAGTAAATCTCCTAAAAAAAACAGAGAGAGGTCTCCGCAATTACAGGGCAACAGGTTTTGTGGCTGCACAAATGGCAGCCACAGATATCTGTGAACAAATGAATGTGGAGGCTGTGTTAAAACAAAAACAGCTGAGGTCCACAAAGCGGCACTTCTCCTATGAAGCATCTGATGAGCCCTTGAA
This sequence comes from Bathynomus jamesi, assembly GCA_023014485.1. Taxonomy (NCBI): domain Eukaryota; kingdom Metazoa; phylum Arthropoda; class Malacostraca; order Isopoda; family Cirolanidae; genus Bathynomus; species Bathynomus jamesi. The sequence goes on from JAJOZX010004491.1 coordinate 157,496, forward strand.
TGATGCTTTGAAGAAGCTGGAGGTGACATTTTTCAATGCAGTGGTTGATGCTGCAACATCAGCCATTCAGGAAAGATTTTCCACGTTGGAAATTGTGGGAGAGAAGTTTGGAGTACTGACACATTTCCAAAATCTCACATTTGAGGAGCTGACAGAACAATGTGTGAACCTTAGTACTACACTACACTACACTTTAAGGGACAATCTGACTTGGATGGCAGAGAGCTTGCACAGGAGCTGAAGAACTTGCCTGACTTGCCATCAAAGACCATATCCTTGCTTGAACTACTGACATTTATCCATGAAAGGGAGCTCTCTGAAATATATCCAAATTTGTGGACTGCTCTCAGAATTGGTCTTACTCTTCCAGTCACTGTTGCTGAAGCAGAGAGGAGCTTTTCAAAGCTGAAGCTCATCAAATCCTACCTGAGGTCAACTGTCACAGGAACGCCTTACCAGTCTGGCCATCATCAGTATAAATCATACAATTGCTGAGCAGATTTCATATGATGATTTAATTCATGACTTTGCATCAAGGAAGGTAAAAAGAGTCAGGCTTTAGATGGCAGTTGTGCTGTGGTGCAATTTATTTTGTTTCTTGTTCAAAGTGTAGCATAATAATTACCCTCTCTTAAGTGTCTTATTCTATTTATGTGATAGAGCATTTGTACAATTTAGAAATTTGATTCTCTAGTTTATTTATGGCAGTTGTGCAATTTAATTTGTATTTTTCCTGTTCATAGTATCATAATTACATTCTCTTAAGTGAGTATTCTATTTACGTGATGAAGGATTTGTAAAATTCAGAAATTTGAGCCTGTTTTGGTTCTGAAGTTCCAACAATTAGTCCAATAAAAAGTTATTTTGTGAAAGAGTTATGTCTGTCCTTTATTTTAGGGGGATTCGAATGTGTGTGTGTTGGCGAACGGGGGGGGCTGAAGGTGAGGTTCGCCCAGGGCGTCATGTAAGCTAGGACCACCACTGAGGATATGTCAAAAGAAAGACAAGACAAGCACAAGAAGCTATTGGTCAGAAAATGGCAGCTCTTACAGGGATTGATGTGGGTGAAACGGAAGCTAGCACAAGTCAGCAGAGGTGCAGAAATTGTGAAGATTATGAAATACTGTTGGAAGAATTGAAAAGCCAAATAGAATTATCAGACAAAGAAAGGAAACTGCAGATTCTAACTCTGGAGCCTAACAGCTGGTCTATACAACAAACAGCAGAAGAATTTGGAGTTTCTCTTCAAATGGTTAAAACAGCCAGGAAGTTGAAAGCAGAATCAGGTATTCTTGCAATACCAGGAAAAAAGAAAGGAAAAACACTGCCTGAGGAAGTAGTAGTAAAAGTTCAAAAGTTTTATGATGATGAATTCAGCCAGATGTGCCCAGGGAAGAAAGATTGGGTGTGTCAGGATTGATAGGAAAAAAAAAAGCTTCAAAAACAAAAAAGACTGCTACTCAGCAATTTGAAAGAAATGTACATTGCTTACAAAGATCGAAATGGCCCTGAAATTAGCTTCCCTAAGTTAAAGATCGAAATGGCCCTGAAATTAGCTTCCCTAAGTTCTGTGAACTTCAACCAAAGTGGTGTGGTGACATGCATTTATGATGATTTGTGGTGGCTTGGAAACATTTGTGAAGTCTGAGGAAGAAAAAGATGCATTAATTACATTTATACACCCTCATGGGCCAGCATGACGGTTTCAGTGGCCATCTAGAAAAGACTTGTTTGATTCCAGAGCAGCATATCTTGACAACTATTCCTGCTCCTACACTGAGTGCCATGGGAAGAGGGTACATGCTACCAGGGAATACCTTGTCTATTATAGAAAATTTGTTTGAAAGCTTTGAAAAGGAGTTGCACAGTTCTGGATCCAGTTAGAAAGTCAAGGAAAGATGAGTTGGTGGGTGGGTGGGACCTGTGGCTGGACCTGCACGGCTATCAGGTGGCCCCTTGGCAATGGGGTTGCCAATTTCTTGAAAAACTGAAACAGACTCCTTTGTATTAATAAATTATCTTTAATAGTTATCAATTAGAGAAATTGGCAGTGGCTTAGCCACCATGGACCAACGCAGGAGTGCAAATAAATTAACATATAATGCTAGAAACATCACACAGAACAAAATTTCAAAGCTCTACTAGACCTACAAAAAAGCAAGAGACCAAAATAAAAAAACCTTAGTATTTCAAGACATGCTCTTTTTGTTGGTTTTTGTTAGAGTATGATGTGAGCTGTCCCACATGATCATTTTAAGCTTTAAAGATAGGATGTTTTTGTCACAAATTAATTTTGGACATTTTTGATACCTTATATCTCAGCAACTAGAACAGGTAGGAAGATCCAGATTAAAACATTTTGTAGCATATGGGCAGTACTTTCTTGGTTTCTAACAAAAGCTCACAGAGTCAAGTAGATCCAGAGCTATAATTTTCTAAAAGTGGCTTTCCAGGAATCAAAATGTAATTTGAAGCCTACTTTGGGGATATTTTATGGAAAATCTATACTTCCTAGAGCTCTAGTAATGCGAGTTTTGAAATCTATAGTAAATTTTGACCCTAGGAGCAAATTTTCAGAGTAGAAGGGATTTGTTACTGTAAAATGCTAACTAGCTAAAAATGGCACAAATAATTTGGCACTCAATGTGATGGACAAAGTAGCCCATGCTCTTGGAGCCCTAGTGACAAACCACAAGAGATATGGAACTAAAACATTGCAGAACTTCCTTTAAGGATTAAAGGAATCTGTGAGGAAAGTTAGAACAAAATCTGACATGATGAGATGGGGACCACAGGTACACTTGATGTGGAATGACCCATAAAATAAAAAGTAATAGACCCAAAACTGATCCCTGTGGTACCCCACTTTTCACTTTCTGCCACCCAGATTCATGACCATTTAGAAGGTTAAGATTCAGTAAAACACATCCACCAAACTTGATATTGATACAGCAAGATGAGCGAAAAAAATAAAATACTTTATACTAATATTAGTAAACACTTATCAAAATATTTATTTTTGAAATTATTACATTTTTCCACCATTATTCACTAGTCAAACCATCTTGTCCCATGATGTATATAGTCATATCATCATCAGCCTTAAATGGCTGTCTGTGGTAGGAGCTCCCAGTCCAAGTGGGACATCTAAGCCCAGTCAGGTCAACTGTACGCCCTTGACAATTGGTTAAGTTATTATTTTTGTTAAAACTAACAAAAATATCATAACCTAACCAATTGTCAAGGGCATACAGTTGACCTAACCAAGCATCAGGATTGGTAAAAAAAACTTTTGAAAAAACCTAAAACCATTGGTTTTTTATAAAAACCAAAAAAAAAAAATGGTTTTTTGGTTTTTAATATACAGCCTATAGGCATATATATGTATATATATATATATATATATATATATAGGAAATTGAGAACTTTTAGTATTTCTCATATAATTTAATTGCTGACAATTAGAAAAAAGAAAGAAATCAACAGTTTAACCATAAACTAAATAAAATAAACATTTAACTTGACTTTGTGCATATAGCTAAACAAATATTAAAAAAATAAAAATCCTTCAATGTATGATACAGTACTCAATAGAAAAATAAACAAAAGAAAAATATATTCTTTGGCCTTTAAGTTTATAGATATAGCCTCTAAATTTATTTCACATTAGCTATTTGTTAAAACATTTATAAATAAATACAAGTTTAGAAGCTTCATCAATTCCTAATTTATTTCTTAATTTGGACTGTATCAATCCAAAAGCAGAAAAAATTCTTTCAACTGCAGCATGAGATGACAGTTATGAATAGTGATGCATTGTTCTGCACATCCTCAGATAGTTCCCTGATAGATCATCATGCAAGTGGGGTTATGTTTAGATTAATGGAAATACATGCATGCACCAAATATAAATGCAAGGTTGCCTGTATTCTTTTATTTCTTCTTATACTTTTTTAAAAAACAAAAAAAAAAAAACATGATTTAAACCATGGTTTAAACCAAACAACCCTGCCAAGCATTCAATTAACCTTTGTGGTATCCAATGGCATAAGTGATTATACCCGAAAAAGTAAGGTTGGGTCATTGTCAGGACCCAGTAAAGTAAGTGGTACCAGGTTAGGTTAGGTTACTTTTGCTATGATTATTACTGATGAAAATAAGGTTTTTCTGGTGTATTTCATGCTGTTTCAATTGATTCTGACCTTTTTAAGCCAGAATTTCCCTCTTCTTCAAAGCCTGGCAAGGGGGGATTTATCTCCATAACCAGGGCTACCAAGAGGGTGGGGAAGCCAGGTTAAGTCCACAGGGTCTGGACCTCAAGGGGGGCCCAGAAAGATAGAGGGAATAAAATGTTAAAATATTAATAAAGTAACTGATTAAATAACAAAAGAAATATAATTAATGAATATGCATTTTAGAGAGATCATCATAGTCAAACTGAAACAGATAAAATATTATCTACGGTCCATCAATGCCTAAGACCAATTGACAGATCATCTGGGAACCATTGTAAATGAAAGCTAGTTAGCCTGTACGGTACTTTAAATTTTAGCAGAATCTTTTACCACACTGCTTGAGAGAAGGCAAAGAAAGTAAACTTCTAATAAAATGGTCATTTTCTTCCGAGTTGTTCATCCATACTATACGTATTTTGAAATAGCAACTTGGACATATAATCAATTTGCTTGTATACAAAAAACATAAGGGGGTACCCCATATACCAATCCTTCCCAGGGGCCTAGGACAGCTCTCAGCAGCCCTGTCTATAGTGTATTTGTGCCAAAAATGAAGGTCAGATTCAACTGAAACCATGAAATACACTAGAAAAACCTACTTCATCACTAGTTTGGGTGGATGTCTCTTACTGAATCTTTCCCATTTAGAATTACCCTGTTTCATCTTCTAACCATTTTTCTACCCAATTTAAAACAAACTCTAATATACCATGAACTCTTAATTTATATAGAAGTATGGAACCTTATCAAATGCTTTACTAAAATCCAAATAAATAACATCAACATAATTTCCAGTATCTACCTGATCAGTTACACATTCTAAGTCTTAACAGATTAGACAAACAAGACCTTCCTGATCTAAAGCTTAACCTAATGCCTAGAACTGACTGAAGTAGCCAAGCCCAACAACTTCACTAGGCACAAGTTAAGCTAATTCTAATTCAAACATACTTAAACTTGGCTTTCACCTAAGGCTAGGACTAACTTAAGTTTGTTGCTAAATAATGGCTTAGGTCTATGCCTCAGCTTTATATTATTACTTAAACTTAGGTGATATCCCATTTTGGAATCCCAAATTATTCAACCAACCAGTTAAGTCAACTGCACACCCTTGATGATTGGTTAAGTTGTTATATTTCCATTTAAACTAATGAAAATATCAAGACTTAACTTAACCAATCATCAAGGACATACAGTTGACCTAACTGGGCAGTCAATTAACCTAATTAACATAAACAAGTAATTTGAAAGTATTGGAGTGCCATTTATTTTTGGGTGGTTAAATAATGTGGGATGCCAAAATTGGATATTGCCAACCTCAGCTCTAAAGCCCTCAAATTTGTTCAGCTCAATCTGGTTTAACTATTACGTTCCTAGCTTTAAGCTAAGTTGACGATGCCTACTCCGTTTTAGGATTACAGATAGGCTACTTAAGCCTAACCTAGGTTAGGCTATTTTTTTTTTTTTTTTTTTTCCAACAACTGATACAGTACAATATTAGTTTGTGTAACTAGTTACCTGAAGTTAAATCTGACTGCTTAATGTTAGACATTGGGCCTAGCCTAATGGTGCCAAATTCGATTTCAAATTTGGGTTAGGCTGAGTCCACTATCCAAAAACAAGGAGTGAGTAAGCTCAGCCCGTAATTGAGTTGATCGCGGCAGGAGAGAGTTGACTTGCGGGAGTTCCGCGTTCTTTAAATGGCTCATTGACTATCTAAAAAGAAACCAATGAGGCCAAACATTGCACTTTTTTTTACTCACTTTCGGAGCTGCCGAAATCCAAATAATTTGCGAATTTAGTAACTAAGATACTTACGCTGCCCAACCGGGTACATGAACTCAACAATGATTGCAAATTAGCACACTCCCGAAATTTTTTTTAAATTTTTAAATAAGAGAACAATGGCTAAATGGCGTTGTCGACTTCCTCACAAGGAAACGACTGATTCATTGGTTCTAATTTTTGACCTCATAACATGCAACTCGTTATGTATTCGATAATTTATCATCATTTAAATTGAAAGTATTGTCTTCACATGAATTCCACTCATAGAATTAAAATAAATGGATATAGATTAATTCCTTGCAAGGGGTTTTTATTATGACGTCATATCATTCAGCGTAAGGGTTCAGGTAAAATACTGTACCAAAATTTTAAAATGTAATGATAAAATTTACACTTTCAACCGCGCTGTTATTTTACTATTATTTTAAGTGGCTTACCAAATTTAATGATTTATTAATTATGCAGTGTCCTTTTTTTGGCCTCCGTCAAAAGCTTTCCATGAAGAAGTATCACTGTACGTAGCCTATACATAATACTTTAGCCCATATCACACAGTCCGGTTAACATTCCGCTGAACTCAAACCATGTCTGTAACCACGTGGGGAGGGGAGTGTACGACCCCCCTGTGAAAAAACTATATAGGGCTATGGGTTGATTGCCTGTTACCTCTCATCCGTTGGAAATTTCCAGCAGATTTAAGTGGAGAGTTAACAACAAAACCCTACGCTTTTTCGTTAAAGAGTTATGTATGTGGAGGTCTTCAAAGGACCTCTTTATGTATTGTTCTTAGTGGTTAATGTTAAATTTATTTGCCTTCGGTATTTTAGCGCTGCCTAATGGTAAAGAAAGAAATTGCCTTACCTTATTATTTCGCTGGGCCTCGCTTCTGTTTCGATGTAGAGCGTGACGATCTTTTTCGATGTAGGGCCGTGGTACGATGGAGTTACACAACGAGTTTATTTGGTTTAATTAATATAGGCATTCACTACACTTAAATACGTGCAGGAATAGTCCTATCCTTTTGTGTTATTAATTTTTATATTATGAGGGATTCACTCAGAACTTATAGGAAGATTAAATACGCCTCCCTTGCTTAAAGCATCGTTGTAACATAAGCAAGCTCAGAGTGCCGTAAAATATAAATCGTTTGCTTAAGAATCTGCTGATTTTACAAAGTTCGTTGACTCTTCTCTCGAAGTAATTTTCATGAGTCAGCAGTGGAAAGTTTTGAATACGAAATAATAAATTTTTCTTGTTGTTAGGTGAGCCCAATTGGGTTCTATGTATGGCAATTAATTTCATTCCCAATAGGCTATGTCGTCAATCCCGAAGCAATTTTGTAGATATTTAATTCAATGAGTTAATAATTTATATTTAATTAAGAAGTAAAGGTACCACATACGATACCATATTGTAAGCATATATAGTTTTTCCATACCCCCTTGACAGGAAACGCTCATTTTGTAACCATAGTTATAACTTATGATGTGATATTATAATATATAACATCATTTAGTAAATAAACACTTGCATTTTTTTTAAACTTCACAAACTACTCTAAACTTAACTAAACTCCCTCCGCAGTGAATAAGTCGTTGCACCAAAAGGTCCGCCTTTCTACAATTTTGACGCCCCCCCCCCTTTTTGGAAGTCCTGGCTACGGGACTGCAAACCAACACGTTAACATGACAACATAATATTCTGAATCGTTAGATGACGTCCAAAACGATGTTTTATTTAGTGTGCAAATGATTATAAACCAATAAATAATTATAAAGCTTCGGTCAACGTACATTACGAACGAAAAGATTCCTCACCTGAGCGTCAGGATAACCTCGATAGGCTTGGATAGACTTGATTAACCTTGATTAACCTGTTGGTTCCATATTAAATGCGAAAATATTCCAGAACAGGTTTATAAGTGTTAGAAAATCTAGAAGAGGCAGAGCCATTTTTGTACCAAGGCGATATGATGACTAAGCTGATTGATGCAGCATTGCTTGTATATATTAAGTTAAGGTGTTTATATATATCCATCTCATAATTGTAAGGTTAGTGAAAAATTCACATAATTTAGAGCTACCATTTTTGGGCTCTTGAGGCATCATTGTTTGAGCACACTTGTGGCATCATTTTTTGGGGGGCACTCCGCGTCCTTCCTGCTCGATTGTTGAATGCGGCACTTACAGAGCGTGGTCTTATAGAGAGCTCTCTTGCAATTCAGTTTGGTTGTTTAGATACTAGATTGTTGCATCGTGCAATGGTGCAGGTTGTGTTGTTGTTGCAAGGTTTAGAAAGAAGACCATAAATATAGGCTGACCATATTTCCTTGAGACAAAAACGGGACATTGGGATGGCAAAAAAGGGACGGGGGTTATGTAATATTCTGTATTCATGAAAAAGTAAGTACATAAACATATTGAGCTTACAATTATTCTTCAGTGACAGAACCCATACAAAAATTTAGGTAGACGTAGAGGGGGACTGTATTTCACCACGATCGTACCATGAATATTTCTCCGATGAAGTAATCTTACGCAGCAAATTTCGGTCTTTCAACACCTTATCATAAAACTTCTCACACTCCATGACACAATTTTGTCTTACAACTAACACAGCCCTCATTGTCTCAACACTTAATCTAGATTTCTCCTTTGACCACATACTGTTCATAACAGAAAATATTCTCTCAACAGGTGCTGTACTTCCTGGAAGACAAAGAATAAACTCTACAATATTACAAAAGTCTTATAGGTTATGAATAATAATTTATGATTGACCAATATTAAAGTATATTTATAGTTTTTATTAAAAACGGGACAAAATTGACATTTTTATTAAAATGACGGGGCGGCCAGGAAATATTAAAAAAACGGTACTGTCCCGTTCAAAACGGTACGTATGGTCAGCCTACATAAATAGTGCCTCTTTTGTTTTTATCTTAATTTTATGCAACTGAGGCCTATGGTAGGCCCACATCGAGTCAGCAACCCTGAGATGGGACCTAATAGGACCTCCAAGTCCGTAAGTTTTTAATTTAGCTTAACTTGGGCTGTAGGTTGAACTGGCCCTTCAGAGCTTGGCCGTTTACGGCTCAACTGGGATTCTGAACCCAATAAAATAAAAAAATAACATGGTCCTTCGAAACCGGATTCTAGTCCAAGACTGAATCAGTGACTATTTTTCGGCAAAGTTCTGATTGTGCAAATTGTAGCCCAAGTTAGGCCTGGACGGGTTGAGCATAATTGAGTTAAGGTCCCAGGGTAGAAAGTTTGGTCGCCCAATTGCGAAACTTGGCCGCTAGTCTGTCGTTGTTTTGAGCGTACATTTTTAACGGGTTGGTTAATTTTGGTTTATTGTTCGTAGGCGAAGGTTGCAGACTTCAGTGCGCCAGTTACTTGGGTGGAAAATTTGGTATTCCATACTGGTGGTTGGTCAGTACCCCAACCAAGCAATTCAGTTTATTTGAAAAAAGCAAAATTTGAGTTTGATCAGTCTGGTTAAGTATTTTTGCCAATTCAGCTTATTTGGTATTGAGCCCAATTGATGTTTGCATTGAAGATGAGTGCAGCTGAATTGAACAAGTATAGAAAAAGGAGAAGCGCCTACTGTTATTTTAATTATATTTATTTTCATTGGGTTCAGAATCCCAGCTGAGCCGTGAACGGCCGAGCTCTGAAGGGCCAGTTTAACCTACAGCCCAAGTTAAGCTAGGCTAAAACTTACGGACTTTGAGGTCCTATTCGGTCCTACCTCAGAGCTGCTGATTCGATGTGGGCCTACCTTAGGCCTCAGTTGCATAAAATTAAGATAAAAAACAAAAGAGGCACTATTTATGGTCTTCTTTCTAAACCTTGCAACAACAGCACAACCTACACCATTGCACGATGCAACAATCTTGTATCTAAACAACCAAACCGAATTGCAAGAGAGCTCTCTGTAAGACCACGCCCTGTAAGTGCCGCATTCAACGAACGAGTAGGAAAGACGCGCAGTGCCCCCCAAAAATGCCACAAGAGTGCTCAAACAATGATGCCACAAGAGCCCAAAAATGCTAGCTCTAAATTAAGTGAATTTTTCACTAAACCTTATTATTATGAGATGGATATATATAAACACCTTAACTTAATATATACAAGCAATGCTGCATCAATCAGCTTAGTTATCATATCGCCTTGGGACAACAATGGTTCTTCCTCTTCTAGATTTTCTAACACTCCCCACCGAAGAGGCATTGTTGTCATTACCTTCTGCAAGTTTAGCCAAGCCTTCTCAATGAGGCTGTAACTCAAATGTTTCATTTTGACTATCCGTGTTTTTCCTGATTTCTAAAGCGTAGAGTTTTGTATAAGTCTCTTTAATTTTCCTCCTGAAGTCTTTACCAGTGCAGACCTAACTAAATTGTCTTTGCCAACAAACAACTCTTCAGTTATGGCAAGTTTCCAGCATTGCCTTGGTCTTTAATCCCCAATCATTACCACTTATCCCACCTTGATACAATTTGTATTAGAGCCCTTTACATTGCCTGATGGGTAATAATTGAGTTCTGGCAAGTACTCTGTCTGCCACCTCTTCCATAACTGATCTTGTAGCTCTTCAAGGTACTTGAACCTTCTGGTTAACTCTTCTTGAGTACTCTGGATAGGCTGTAAGTCTTCTGGCAAACTGGGGCTTGATGTTAATCGTCTACCACAAAGAAAATGATTTGATGTCAATGGCTCTGTATCCTGCATACTGTTATAAACAAAGGTGATAGGCCTACTGTTCACCATTGCTTCTACTTCACACAAAACAGTGCAGAAGTCTTCTTTCTCAAATGAGCATTGCTAAAAGTTTCTTTAATGGACACTTTACACTTCTCACTAGCCTTTCCTAAAATCCTCCCCACCATGGTGCTCTCTCAACAATAAACTCCCACTGTACCCCATGGTGTGAAAAGCAGGATTGGAATCCCTCCTCTTTCAGCAAGGACCAAACTTCTTGGAGTTCCTTTGCAGCCCTTTTGAAGGTTTTTGCATTATCCGATATGATTTTATTTGGGAAACCACTTCTGTTCACAAACCTTTTAAAGGCCAAAATAAACACATCACTACTTAAGTTGCTTACCAACTACAAATGGATTGCTCTGGTGGTAGCACATGTGAAAAGACATATATAACCTTTGTTAGACTCCCATTGCTCATAGACATAGACTGGACCTGCAAAATCTACTCCCACTACATCAAATGGGGCAGTATAGACACACCGTTCTCTTGGAAATGGAGCCACCTTTTCATAATAAGGCTTGGCACTCCAATGCTTGCAAACCACACATTTATGCAAGACCTTTTTCACTACTTGTCTAATTTTTGGAATCCAAAACTGTTCTCTGATCTCTGTTATCACTTTTCTAACCCCAGCATGTAACAACTTATGATGAGTATCCATGATCAAAAGTTCCACACAGTGCCCCCCAGAAGGTAGCAAAATTGGATGTCTTTTCTCCTCTGGAAGCCCGGAAAACTGTAGACTACCTCCTACTTTCAATAAATCCTGATCCAAAAACACATCCAAACCCTGGAGAGCAGAATGTGTTGGTAGAACCTGTAATGGACGGCTGGTGAGCAATTCCCTCTCTTCACCAAATTTTTCCTTCTGCACATATATCACCCAGTATTGCCTGGCTTGCTGAATCTCCTTACTGTTCAGAATTCCTTCCCTTCTTGTTTCTCCCTTAATATTGTTTGTAAATCTATATATCCATGCTGTCACTCTTAACAACCTTTTCAGACTGCTAATGTCCTCAAGCCTCAATATGGGGTCCTGCTGCATAACTTGACAACTGTTCACAGTGCATTTTCTCATTTCACTCACCCATTCTTCTTGAGCCTGGCATTCTCTTACAATAGGCTGATTAGAAGGCCAGTTTTCACTTCCAGGTTTTAGCCACTCTGGCCAATTCCACCACAAACTTGACTGTGCAAGATCTTTCACTGAAATTCCTTGTGTTGGTAAATCAGCTGGGTTTTGGGTGTCTGGACAATGCTTCCATTGCTTGGGATCTGTGTGTGCTTGAATTTCCTCCACCCTATTGGCAACAAATTGTTTCCATTTCCTTGCCTGGCTTCTTAACCAGTGCCAAACTATAGTGGAGTCTGTCCAATAACAGCTTGGAATTTCATAAAGGGCCAAAGACTTGCACTGTAACTGCAAGCCAACTAGCAATAACTGCACCCATCAATTCCAACCTTGGAATAGAAAGCCTTTTGAAAGGTGCTACTCTGCTCTTTGCAGTAACCAACCTGCAACTTAGTTCCTCTTTCAATGTGCCTCTTATTTAAATACAAGTTGCGTAGGCTTCCTCACTTGCATCACAAAAGATGTGCAGCTCCAAATTGTCTGGACTATTGTTCAACTCTCCAAAGTACCATCTTGGGATTTCAATGTCTCCAAGATGTGCCAATTCTTTGAACCAATATTTCCACCTCACCACCATATGATCAGGTAACTCTTGGTCCCAACCAAGTCTAATTTCCCAGAGGCTCTGAAACCAAATTTTTAACTTTATCACAAATGCAGCGAGGAATCCAAGAGGATCAAAGACCTTCGAAGCCAAACTAAGAGCTGTACGTTTTGTCCACCTTGTCTCATTCTCAGCCAGCTCTACTAAAGATTTCCCATTGAAGGTAAACAAATCATCTCCTTCCTGCCAAACCATGCCTAGCACCTTTGTGTCTATTGCCCACAACTCCTTAATACCAGAATCCTCAATACTTTCTGCTGCATCAGGTCCTACACAGGACTGACTCATAAACTCTTGTAGTTGAGAATGATTGGTTTGCCACTTTCTAAGCTCCATGCCAGCCTCCCTCATTATAGCTCTAGCCTCCATGAATATCTGTTTAGCCATTTCTGTATTATCCACGGAACACAGCAAATCATCAAAAAAAATTTTTTTCCTTATGTGTTCAATAGTGTTAGGATAGACTTCAGAATATTTCTTAAAATGGTACTGCATAGTAGCTGCCAACAGAAATGGACTAAAGCTGAGGCCAAACAACACTGACTTCATTCTATATGCTTGAACCTTAGGTTCATTTTCCAACAAGTCTTTCGTATCCGCCCACAGATACCTTACTGCATCTCTGTCCTCTGGTTTTAACTTTATTCGCAAAAAGGCTTGCTTCACATCTGCAGTCAATGCTACTCTACGAAACCTGGATGTCAGTAACAAGGAAAATAAATCTGCATTTAAATTTGGCCCAGCATCCAAACAGTCGTTCGAGGACACACCACCTTTGTCCTTGGCTGAGCCATCAAAAATTACCCTCAGTTTGGTGGTAGTTTTGTCTTGCCGCACCACTGCATGGTGTGGCAGATAATGTGCCTCCTGGCTCACCAGCTCACCTTGCACCCTTTTAGCATAGCCCTCCTTTACATAGCTTAGGATGGCATCATTGTATTCAATTAACAACTCATTTTTTCTTAGCCTGTACAATGAAGTCTCCAACCTCCTTTTAGCTAGCTGAAGGTTTGAACTGGATTTACAAGAATCCTTCCAAGGGAGGCCAACTTCATAGCAACCATCTCTAAACCCAATCCCTTTTTCAAATTGCTCTAAAACATCACTGTTCACTGTACTCGGCTGCTTCTCCTGTTTGTCCTTTATGCCAATGGATTCAAGTTCCAAAAAGGCTTTCAAATGCCTTTCCAAACCATGGCTGTTCTCCTCAATCTTAACAAAAAGAGCTTTAACCTCCATTTCATTGTAATAGCTACCATGTAGCATCCAGCATAGCTTACTTTCAATAGCTACCGGATCGCGAGATGTGCGGACAATATTACCAGTGATGAAGTCCCAGTAATAGTCAACTCCAATCAAAAGACTAATATCTTCTGTTCCTTCAAACTTATTATTGCCCAAATTAATTCATTTAACTCGCAATTCTTGGACACATGCCATATCTAAACAAATAGATAGAGCACAAAGTTCCTCAATCTCTACAGCTTGGACCTTGATAGTGGGACCTTGTGGTAACAACTCCTTAACCAGAACTTCTACCTTCTTAACTTTGGTTCGGTTTTGAACGGAACCCCCAAACCCAGAAATTCTTAAATTTTCCCTCTTAAGTTCTTTAAACTTCAATTTTCTGGAAATTCTGGTCTTAATAAAGCTACACTGACTAGCACTATCAAACAACACTCTTACAGTAGCTTCTCCATCATTCCCAATTAATAATGCTGCAGCTGTTTGCAATAATCCCCCTTTACTTTTACTCCCTTTCATAGCAGTGGCATGTGCCACTGATGTCTCTACTTCTGGGGTAGGCCTATTAGGAGTGTTTTCACACAATAATGGCTGATGCCGGCCATGGCATTTTTTGCACAAAATTTTAAACTTACAAAACCTTACTCTGTGACCTTTCAGAAAACATTTAAAACATGTTGTGGACTTAGTTACCCTGTCCTTTCTCTCCTCAACAGGCAAAGCCTCAGCCACCTCACATTTATATGACTTGTGGTTGCCTTCGCAAAATATGCATTCCTTGATTCCCTTTAATTTATTCTCAGAGGATGCATGTAGATCTGACACTGCGCCTGGGCTATTCCTTTTTGTAGAAACTTTGGTGCTGTGCCTGCCTTTGTCCCCGTGTTTAACATCCCACTGTGCAAACTCAATTCCCTCTCGTCTTGCCAATTCTATGCCTAAAAGACTTAACATCTACTGAAGGGGGATGTACACCTGTTCCGTAGAGTGTCCCATACTTAATTCAAGCAAAATTGAGCTAGGCAATTTAGACTCCAGTATAGTGACCAACATTATGCCATACCTTTCCATTCCTACACCCAAGTTGTCCAGGGACCTAGTTCTAACTTCAAATTCATCATATAACTACCGTAACTCCTTGACACTATTGGAATTATTAACAGGAGGTATAGCTAAAAGTTCGCGAAGGTGGTTTTTAATTAAGATCTCTGGCTTACCAAACCGTTTCTTTAATATATCCCAAGCCACATTATAATTAGCCTCTGTTAATGCTAATCCTGCTATTGTCTTTGCTGCCTCCCCTTCCAAGAGGGATTGCAAATAATTAAACTTCTCTACCGCACTTAACACTTGACTAGAATGAACTGCTGATTGAAAACTGTCTACCCATCCTTGCCATTCCTGAATACTCGCAGAAAGTGTTTTGAGTACAAGCCTCGGTAATTGAACTGCAGATCTGTTAACCTTAACTTCACAAACACCATTTGTTGAGTGTTGTGTTTCATTATTAGACCTAGTCTCTAACTGTACTGAGCTACTAAACTCTTTTGCTCTGTGGCATACTTTAATTATGTCATCAATAATCTCTTCAAAGTAAATTATGTTATTTTCTATTTCATCCTCTTCTATAAGAGCCTCAATTTTAACATTTACTTCGCTTAGAGCAATTTAGCATTGAATTTAGCATTGAATGCTAGAGCTAGCATTTTTGGGCTCTTGTGGCATCATTATTTGGGCACTCTGGTGGCATCATTTCGGGGCTCTGCGCGTCCTTTCTACTCGTTTGTGGAATGCCTTACTTACAGGGTGTGGTCTTATAGAGAGCTCTCTTGCAATTAATTCAGTTTGGTTGTTTAGATACAAGATTGTTGCATCGTGGAATGGTGTAGGTTGTGTTGTTGTTGCAAGGTTGAGAAAGAAGACCATAAATAGTGCCCCTTTTGTTTTTATCTTAAATTCATGCAACTGAGGCCTACGGTAGGCCCACATCGAGTCAGCAACCCTGAGGTAGGACCTAATAGGACCTCAAGTCCGTAAGTTTTTAATTTTAGCTTAACTTGGGCTGTAGGTTGAACTGACCCTTTAGAGCTTGGCCGTTCACGGCTCAGCTGTGATTTTGAACCCAACAAATAAATAAATAACATGGTCCTTCAGAACCGGATTCTAGCCCAACACTGAGTCAGTGACTATTTTTCGACAAAGTTCTGATTGTGCAAATTGTAGCCCAAGTTAGGCCTAGACGGGTTGAGCATTATTGAATTAAGGTCCCAGGGTAGAAAGTTTGGTCGCCCAATTGCGAAACTTGGTCACTCGTCTGTCGTTGTTTGGCCCACATTTTTACCGGTTTGGTTAATTTTGGTTTATTATTGAATTAAGGTCCCAGGGTAGAAAGTTTGGTCGCCCAATTGCGAAACTTGGCCACTCGTCTGTCGTTGTTTATGGCCTACATTTTACCGGTTTGGTTAATTTTGGTTTATTATTCGTAGGCGAAGGTTGCAGACTTCGGTGCGCCAGTTACTTGGGTGGAAAAAATTGGTATTCCATACTGGTGGCTGGTTAGTACCCCACCCAGCAATTCAGTTTATTTGAAAAAAGCAAAATTTACGTTTGATCAGTTTGGTTAAGTATTTCTGGCAATTCAGCTCATTTGGCATTGAGCCCAATTGTTGTTTGCATTGAAGATGAGTGCATCTGAATTGAACAAGTTTAAAAAAAGGAGAAGCGCCTCCAAAGGTCTAATTACAAAGGTCATTGCCACTATAGATTCTGCCATAGAGCAAGAGGATTTAAGATTAGTGACTGCGCAGCTTTCCGCATTAGAAACTAAAAAGGTTGCTCTAAGTGAAGTAAATGTTAAAATTGAGGCTCTTATAGAAGAGGATGAAATAGAAAATAACATAATTTACTTTGAAGAGATTATTGATGATATAATTAAAGTAGGCCACCGAGCAAAAGAGTTTAGCAGCTCATTGCAGTTAGAGACCAGGTCTAATAATGAAACACAACACTCAACAAATGATGTTTGTGAAGTTAAGGTTAACAGATCTGCAGTTCAATTACCGAGGCTTGTACTCAAAACATTTTCTGGGAGTATTCAGGAATGGCAAGGATGGGCAGACAGTTTTCAATCAGCAGTTCATTCTAGTCAAGTGTTAAGTGCGGTGGAGAAGTTTAATTATTTGCAGTCCCTCTTGAAATGGGAGGCAGCAAAGACAATAGCAGGATTAGCATTAACAGAGGCTAATTATAATGTGGCTTGGGATATATTAAAGAAACGGTTTGGTAAGCCAGAGATCTTAATTAAAAGCCACCTCCGTGAACTTTTAGCTATACCTCCTGTTAATAATCCTAATAGTGTCAAGGAGTTACGGCAGTTATATGATGAATTTGAAGTTAGAACTAGGTCCCTGGACAACTTGGGTGTAGGAATGGAAAGGTATGGTATAATGTTGGTTACTATACTGGAATCTAAATTGCCTAGCTCAATTTTGCTTGAATTAAGTAGGGGACACTCTACAGAACATATGTACATCCCCCATCAGCAGATGTTAAGTCTTTTAGGCACAGAATTAGCAAGACGAGAGGGAATTGAGTTTGCACAGTGGGATGTTAAACAAGGGGACAAAGGCAGGCACAGCACCAAAGTTTCTACAAAAAGGAATAGCCCAGGTATAGTGTCAGATCTACATGCATCCTCTGAGAATAAATTAAAGGGAATCAAGGAATGCATATTTTGCAAAGGCAACCACAAGTCATATAAATGTGAGAAGGCTGAGGCTTTACCTTTTGAGGAGAGAAAGGACAGGGTAACTGAGTCCACAGTATGTTTTAAATGTTTTTTGAAAGGTCACAGAGCAAGGTTTTGTAAGTTTGAAATTTTGTGCAAAAAATGTCATGGCAGGCATCAGCCATTATTGTGTGAAAACACTCCTAGTAGGCCTACCCCAGCAGTAGAGACATCAGTGGCACATGCCACTGCTATGAAAGGGAGTAAAAGTAAAGGGGGATTATTGCAAACAACTGCAGCCTTATTAATTGGGAATGATGGAGAAGCTACTGTAAGAGTGTTGTTTGATAGTGGTAGCCAGTGTAACTTTATTAAGACCAGAATTTCCAGAAAATTGAAGTTTAAAGAACTTAAGAGGGAAAATTTAAGAATTTCTGGGTTTGGGGGTTCCGTTCAAAACCGAACCAAATTGAAGAAGGTAGAAGTTCTGGTTAAGGGGTTGTTACCGCAAAGTCCAACTATCAAGGTCCGAGCTGTAGAGATTGAGGAACTATGTGCTCCAGTCACTACTTGTTTAGATATGGCATGTGTCCAAGAATTGTAAGTTAAAGGAATTAATTTGGGCAATAATAAGTTTGAAGGAACAGAAGATATTAGTCTTTTGAATGGAGCTGACTATTATTGGGACTTCACTAATAATATTGTCCGCACATCTCAAGGCCCAGTAGCTATTGAAAATAAGCTAGGCTGGATGCTACATGGTAGCTATTGCAATGAAATGGAAATTAAGGCTCTTTTTGTTAAGATTGAGGAGAACAGCCATGGTTTGGAAAGGCATTTGAGAGCGTTTTGGGAACTTGAATCCATTGGCATAAAGAACAAACAGGCAAGTACAGTGAACAATGAGGTTTTAGAGCAATTTGAAAAAGGGATTGGGTTTAGAGATGGTTGCTATGAAGTTGGTCTCCCTTGGAAGGATTCTTGCAAACCCGGTTCAAACCTTCAGCTAGCTAATCGGAGGTTGGAGACTTCATTGTACAGGCTAAGAAAAAATGAGGAGTTGTTAATTGAATACAATGAGGCCATCCTAAGCTATGTAAGGGAGGGCTATGCTGAAAGGGTGCAAGGTCAGCTGGTGAGCCAGGAGGCACATTATCTGCCACACCATGCAGTGGTACGGCGAGACAAAATTATCACCAAACTGAGGGTAGTTTTTGATGGCTCAGGCAAGGACAAAGATTGTGTGTCCTTGAATGACTGTTTGGATGCTGGGCCAAATTTAAATGCAGATTTACTTTCCTTGTTACTGAGATTCAGGTTTGGTAGAGTAGCATTGACTGCAGATGTGAAGCAAGCCTTTTTGCGGATAAAGTTAAAATCAGAGGACAGAGATGCAGTAAGGTATCTGTGGGTGGATACGAAAGCCTTGTTGGAAAATGAACCTAAGGTTCAAGCATATAGAATGAAATCAGTGTTGTTTGGCCTCAGCTCTAGTCCATTTCTGTTGGCAGCTACTATGCAGTACCATTTTAAGAAATATTCTGAAGTCTATCCTAACACTATTGAACACATAAGGAAAAATGTTTATGTTGATGATTTGCTGTGTTCCGTGGATAATACAGAAATGGCTAAACAGATATTCATGGAGGCTAGAGCTATAATGAAGGAGGCTGGCATGGAGCTTCGAAAATGGCAGACCAATCATTCTCAATTACAAGAGTTTATGAGTCAGTCCTGTGTAGTACCTGATGCAGCATAAAGTATTGAGGATTCTGGTATTAAGGAGTTGTGGGCAATAGACGCCAAAGTGCTAGGCATTGTTTGGCAGCAAGGAGATGATTTGTTTACCTTCAATGGGAAATCTTTAGTAGAGCTGGCTGAGAATGAGACAAGGTGGACAAAACGTACAGTTCTTAGTTTGGCTTCAAAGGTCTTTGATCCTCTTGGATTTCTGGCTCCATTTGTGATAAAGTAAAAAATTTGGTTTCAGAGCCTCTGGGAAATTGGACTTGGTTGGGACCAAGAGTTACCTGATCATATGGTGGTGAGGCGGAAATATTGGTTCAAAGAATTGGCACATCTTGGAGACATTGAAATCCCAAGATGGTACTTTGGAGAGTTGAACAATAGTCCAGACAATTTGGAGTTGCACATCTTTTGTGATGCAAGTGAGGAAGCCTATGCAACTTGTATTTATATAAGAGGCGCATTGCAAGAGGAAGTAAGTTGCAGGTTGGTTGCTGCAAAGAGCAGAGTAGCACCTTTCAAAAGGCTTTCTGTTCCAAGGTTGGAATTGATGGGTGCAGTTATTGCTAGTCGGCTTGCAGTTACAGTGCAAAAGTCTTTGGCCCTCTATGAAATTCCAAGCTATTATTGGACAGACTCCACTCTAGTTTGGCACTGGTTAAGAAGTCAGGCAAGGAAATGGAAACCATTTGTTGCCAATAGGGTGGAGGAAATTCAAGCACACACAGATCCCAAGCAATGGAAGCATTGTCCAGGCACCCAAAACCCAGCTGATTTACCAACACAAGGAATTTCAGTGAAAGATCTTGCACAGTCAAGTTTGTGGTGGAATGGGCCAGAGTGGCTAAAACCTGGAAGTGAAAACTGGCCTTCTAATCAGCCTATTGTAAGAGAATGCCAGGCTCAAGAAGAATGGGTGAGTGAAATGAGAAAATGCACTGTGAACAGTTGTCAAGTTATGCAGCAGGACCCCATATTGAGGCTTGAGGACATTAGCAGTCTGAAAAGGTTAAGAGTGACAGCATGGGTATATAGATTTACCAACAATATTAAGGGAGAAACAAGAAGGGAAGGAATTCTGAACAGTAAGGAGATTCAGCAAGCCAGGAAATACTGGGTGGTATATGTGCAGAAGGAAAAAATTTGGTGAAGAGAGGGAATTGCTCACCAGCCATTCATTACAGGTTCTACCAACACATTCTGCTCTCAAGGGTTTGGATGTGTTTTGGATCAGGATTTATTGAGAGTAGGAGGTAGACTACAGTTTTTTTGGCTTCCAGAGGAGAAAAGACATCCAATTTTACTAGCTTCTGGGGGGCACTGTGTGGACCTTTTGATCCTGGATACTCATCATAAGCTGTTACATGCTGGAGTTAGAGAAGTGATAATAGAGATCAGACAACAGTTTTGGATTCCCAAAATTAGACAAGTAGTAAAAAAGGTCTTGCATAAATGTGTGGTTTGCAAGCGTTGGAGTGCAAAGCCTTACTATGAAAAGGTGGCACCACTTCCAAGAGAACGGTGTGTCTATACTGCCTCATTTGATGTAGTGGGAGTAGAGTTCGCAGGTCCAGTCTATGTGTATGAGCAAGGGGAGTCTAACAAAGGTTATATATGTCTTTTCACATGTGCTACCACCAGAACAATCCATTTGGAGTTGGTAAGCAACTTAAGTAGTGATGTATTTCTTTTGGCCTTTAAAAGGTTTGTGAACAGAAGGGGTTTCCCAAATAAAATCATATCGGATAATGCAAAAACCTTCAAAAAGGCTGCAAAGGAACTCCAAGAAATTTGGTCCTTGCTAAAAGAGGAAGGATTCCAATCCTACTTTTCACACCAAGGGGTACAGTGGGAGTTTATTGTTGAGAGAGCACCATGGTGGGGAGGATTTTGGGAAAGGGTAGTGAGAAGTGTAAAGTGTCCATTAAAGAAACTTTTAGCTCATGCTCATTTGAGCAAAGAAGAATTCTGCACTGTTTTATGTGAAGTAGAAGCAATGGTGAACAGTAGGCCTATCACTTTTGTTTGTAACAGTATGCAGGATGCAGAGCCATTGACACCAAATCATTTTCTTTGTGGTAAACGATTAACATCAAACCCCAGTGTGCCAGAAGACTTGCAGCCTATCCAGAGCACTCAAGGAGAGTTAACCAGACGGTTCAGGTACCTTGAAGTGCTACAAGATCAGTTATGGAAGAGGTGGCAGATGGAATGCTTGCCAGAACGCAATTATTACCCATCAGGCAAGGTTAAGGGCTCCAATGCAAATTGTATCAAGGTGGGAGAAATGGTAATGATTGGGGATGAAAGACCAAGGCAATGCTGGAAGCTTGGCATAATTGAAGAGTTGTTTGTTGGCAAAGACAATTTAGTTAGGTCTGCACTGGTAAAGACTTCAGGAGGAAAGTTAAAGAGACCTATACAAAAACTCTATGCTTTAGAAATCAGCAAAAACACAGATAGTCAAGATGGAACATTTGAGTTACCGCCTCATGGAGAAGGCTTGGCTAACCTTGCAGAAGGTAATGACAACAATGCCTCTTCGGTGGGGAGTGTTAGAAAATCTAAAAGAGGAAGAACCATTGTTGTCCCAAGGCGATATGATGACTAAGCTGATTGATGCAGCATTGCTTGTATATATTAAGTTAAGGTGTATATATATCCATCTCATAATTGTAAGGTTAGTGAAAAATTCACTTAATTTCGAGCTAGCATTTTTGGGCTCTTGTGGCATCATTGTTTGGGCACTCTGGTGGCATCATTTTGGGGCGCTGCGCGTCCTTTCTACTCGTTTGTGGAATGCCGTACTTACAGGGTGTGGTCTTATAGAGAGCTCTCTTGCAATTCAGTTTGGTTGTTTAGATATAAGATTGTTGCATCGTGCAATAGTCCAGGTTGTGTTGTTGTTGCAAGGTTGAGAAAGAGGACCATAAATAGTGCCCCTTTTGTTTTTATCTTAAATTCATGCAACTGAGGCCTAAGGTAGGCCCACATCGAGTCAGCAAACCTGAGGTAGGACCTAATAGGACCTCAAGTCCGTAAGTTTTTAATTTTAGCTTAACTTGGGCTGTACTGTAGGTTGAACTGGCCCTTTAGAGCTTGGCCGTTCACGGCTCAGCTGGGATTTTGAACCCAACAAATAAATAAATAACACTGTTTTCCGTGGATAATACAGAAATGGCTAAACAGGTATTCAGGGAGGCTAGAGTTATAATGAGGGAGGCTGGCATGGAGCTTAGAAGATGGCAGACCAATCATTCTCAGTTACGACAGTTTATGAGTCATTCCTGTGTAGTACCTAATGCAGCAGAAAGTATTGAGGATTCTGGTATTAAGGAGTTGTGGGCAATAGACACAAAGGTGCTAGGCATTGTTTGGCAGCAAGGAGAAGATTTGTTTACCTTCAATGGGAAATCTTTAGTTGAGCTGGCTGAGAATGAGGCAAGGTAAACAAAACGTACAGCTCTTAGTTTGGCTTCAAAGGTCTTTGATCCTCTTGGATTCCTCGCTCCATTTGTGATAAAGTAAAAAATTTGGTTTCAGAGCCTCTGGGAAATTGGACTTGGTTGGGACCAAGAGCAGGGGCGTACCTAAAGTATTTGGCACTCGGGGCGGATCCTTCCTTTGGCACCTCCCCATAAATAATTTTAAAATTTAAACACACAGAAAAATATATTATGTTTGAAAGTAGATTTTTAAACAGTACAGTACTGTCATAAGCAAATTGGAAATAAGAAAAATGCAGGACATTAAAAATTCAGTGAACAGGTAATACTGCATTTTATTTTATACAAAAAACACAGGAAATACAGTCTCAACGCTCAGCCTATTCTTTAAAGGTAAATAGAGAGGATTCACAGTCTCTGCTTTCGAGCCTTAATATCTGCAAATTGATCAATGACCTCATCAAAATTCACCTTCTTTGCATATTCATGTTCAATTGAAAGTAAAGCCAGATTTGTCAATCTTGTCTGACTCATGGTCGAGCGAAAGAAATTTGTTATCAATTTCAATTTGGAAAAACTTCTTTCACATGAAGCAATAGACACACAGACAGTCAAAAAGAATCTCAAACACAGTGACAAGCTTGGCAAAGATTCACAAAAATCCCATTTCACAATAAACTCCAGAAACTGCAATGCTATCCATTTCTTTGCCTTTTCAACGCTGATTTTGGCAGCTTCCAAATGCCTCCGAAGTCGTCCAATTTCCACACTGATATCTTCATCAGAGAATTCACCGAAAATCTGAGTCAAATTTGGAATATACTTCCGAAGTTCTTCTTCTGTTGCAACGACCAAAGTGTTTGGCTGAATAACAGCGAAGATTGACAGAATTTGGTCTATTGCCTTAGAACGAATCTCCAATTCTTGATGAAAGCGATCAAGACATTCAAACATAGCCCTTTTCACTTCCTCTGGCAATGTGAGACCAGCATCCTTTGCCATCTCTCCTGGCATCCTTTTTTTGGAGCTTTACTCTCCCTCTTCTCTCCATAGAAATGTCCATTTCCTCACACTTTGTAGTTGCATAATGAATGGCCCTCTCCACAATACATTTACCGGGTATTATAACATCACGACGATGCATTTGTAAACACTTAAACATCCCTATGATACCACATTGTCAAAAATTACTGGACACTGGTATAAGTACCATGATAGTGTTATAAACACCAGCACTTTATGCTTTATCATAATTATTTAATGAAACATACCTCATGTATGTGGAGTCACAGTGTCAAGTGAACAAGACTTGGAATGTCAGTTGCAGCCAGCTGGCTATGCTCAACAAACTGATGACTAAAACGTCAACAAACGTTCGCCTTTCGATGTAATTTTTATCAAATATTTAATTTTTCGTTTGTAAATTTTGTATTGCCAATAAAAATAAAAATTTATTTTATAGTGAAAATTAACATGAAGCTGTTGTAATAGTTTGAACATTTTTAAATTTTTTTTCTTTGGCGAATTTTTCATTTGGTTTGAAAACTTGTACTGGTATTTCAACTCTCCCGATGACACCCCCGTCCTGGCTGTCACCCGGGGCGGACCGCCCCCCTCGCACCCCCCTTAGTACGCCACTGACCAAGAGTTACCTGATCATATGGTGGTAAGGTGGAAATATTGGTTCAAAGAATTGGCACATCTTGGAGACATTGAAATCCCAAGATGGTACTTTGGAGAGTTGAACAATAGTCCAGACAATTTGGAGCTGCACATCTTTTGTGATGCAAGTGAGGAAGCCTATGCAACTTGTATTTAAATAAGAGGCACATTGAAAGAGGAAGTAAGTTGCAGGTTGGTTGCTGCAAAGAGCAGAGTAGCACCTTTGAAAAGGCTTTCTATTCCAAGGTTGGAATTGATGGGTGCAGTTATTGCTAGTTGGCTTGAAGTTACAGTGCAAAAGTCTTTGGCCCTTTATGAAATTCCAAGCTGTTATTGGACAGACTCCACTATAGTTTGGCACTGGTTAAGAAGCCAGGCAAAGAAATGGAAACCATTCGTTGCCAATAGGGTGGAGGAAATTCAAGCACACACAGATCCCAAGCAATGGAAGCATTGTCCAGGCACCCAAAATCCAGCTGATTTACCAACACAAGGAATTTCAGTGAAAGATCTTGCACAGTCAAGTTTGTTGTGGAATGGGCCAGAGTGGCTAAAACCTGGAAGTGAAAACTGGCCTTCTAATTAGCCTATTGTAGGAGAATACCAGGCTGAAGAAGAATGGGTGAGTGAAATAAAAAAATGCACTGTGAACAGTTGTCAAGTTATGCAGCAGGACCCCATATTGAGGCTTGAGGACATTAGCACTCTGAAAAGGTTGTTAAGAGTGACAGCATGGGTATATAGATTTACAAACAATATTAAGGGAGAAACAAGAAGGGAAGGAATTCTGAACAGTAAGGAGATTCAGCAAGCCAGGCAATACTGGGTGATATATTTGCAGAAGGAAAAATATGGTGAAGAGAGGGAATTGCTCACCAGCCGTCCATTACAGGTTCTACAAACACATTCTGCTCTCAAGGGTTTGGATGTGTTTTTGGATCAGGACGTATTGAGAGTAGGAGGTAAACTACAGTTTTCTGGGCTTCCAGAGGAGAAAAGACATCCAATTTTACTAGCTTCTGGGGGGCACTTTGTGGAACTTTTGATCATGGATACTCATCGTAAGTTGTTACATGCTGGAGTTAGAGAAGTGATAATAGAGATCAGACAACAGTTTTGGATTCCCAAAATTAGACAAGTAGTAAAAAAGGTCTTGCATAAATGTGTGGTTTGCAAGCGTTGGAATGCAAAGCCTTATTATGAAAAGGTGGCTCCACTTCCAAGAGAACGGTGTGTCTATACTGCCCCATTTGATATAGTGGGAGTAGACTTTGCAAGTCCAGTCTATGAGTATGAGCAAGGGGAGTCTAACAAAGGTTATATATGTCTTTTCACCAGTGGTGGGCACCGTTAACCAAAAAGTTAACTTCGTTAACCGCTAATCCGTTAACCAAAAAGTTAACTTCGTTAACCGTTAATCCGTTAATTCGTTAAACATGTAACGGAAGTTACCGATAAACCGTTAACGTTAACTTTTATTATAAAAAAAATGAAAAACACAATATATATATAATTTAATTTTCCCTCCTCTTCTCGTTCTCCATTTTGTCCATGAGATGCATGTTGCCCTTCATGAAAATTAGCATATCAAAGTTTTCATCAGACAAGGATGATCTCTTGGCCCTCAGGATGTCCTTGCCCATAGAGAACAAACGCTCCACTGCAGCACTGGAGGGGATGGCTGTGTTGAACTTGATGAACAAGTCCACCAACACTTGCTCACCCAAGAAGGCAGCATCTGTCAGCAAGTCCTTGGAGTTGGTCTCCAGCCAGGTCTCCAGCCTCTGGCGCCACACGCTCACATTTACTTCTCAACGCCATCTATTATCTCATAAAGAAACTAATTCACATTGGGACTTGAAAGTACCGGCAGGATCAACCGGGTAGAAAAATAATTATGGAGATTTTAAAGATGTGGTACCTAGAAGTACCGCCAGGACATAAAGGGTTAAGGTGAAAACGCTCCCATTGTAAGACATCAATTGACTTAATTTGTCATCAAAGTGACATGAGAATTGAAATCTTACCTGATCAGTTTTATGGTTCTTGAAATGTATCAAGGAGACTACTAATAAGGTACTCACAGACATATTATAAATATACATGACTTACTTGACAACGATTACTTTTAAATATTCACTAGCACAAACATGTTGCGCAAGAGACAGACTGCAAATGAAACGAATGTAGTTATTTGTTGTAATTGTTACATATATTATTGAAAGTGCCTTAAAATGCGCTCGTGATATTTCTTGAAAGAAGTTGAAACATTCAACTCAAATGGCAAATCTTTCCGCCTGATTTTACAGTCGACCATGTTTTGCTCAAACCAATGCCATAAATAACTACCATATTTGGTAAGACACAAATTGTGGCGACGGAAACAAATATATCGCCTGATTTTGCACTGCGGAAATGGAAATTCGTTCATCACTATTAACAGTGGCGGATTAATTGCGCACCTGCTCAGCACTGAAAATAATAGAAACTTTTAAACGTTTATTTATGAATTTTTTGGGTTAACGGACTTGAGTTAACGGAAGTTAAATGTAACGGAAGTTAATTAGTCCGATAATGATTTTCAAAGTTAACTTAAAAGTTAAATCGTTAACGAAAAAGTTAACTTCGTTAATTAACGATTAACGGATTAACGGTTTGTGCCCAGCTTTGCTTTTCACATGTGCTACCACCAGAGCAATCCATTTGGAGTTGGTAAGCAACTTAAGTAGTGATGTGTTTATTTTGGCCTTTAAAAGGTTTGTGAACAGAAGTGGTTTCCCAAATAAAATCATATCGAATATTGCAAAAACCTTCAAAAAGGCTGCAAAGGAATTCCAAGAAGTTTGGTCCTTGCTGAAAGAGGAGGGATTCCAATCCTGCTTTTCACACCATGGGGTACAGTGGGAGTTTATTGTTGAGAGAGCACCATGGTGGGGAGGATTTTGGGAAAGGCTAGTGAGAAGTGTAAAGTTCCATTAGAAAAACTTTTAGCTAATGCTCATTTGAGCAAAGAAGACTTCTGCACTGTTTTGTGTGAAGTAGAAGCAATGGTGAACAGTAGGCAGTGGCGGCTCGTGACTAAAAATTCTAGGGGTGCTGTCTCTAAGAATGGGTTGAAATAATTACTGAAATAAAAGGATGAGCATTGAGCAATGAATAAAAGTTTCAAAAGTTATTGAAAAAGTTATTCAGTGAGCTCATCCTTATATTTTTCTTGATTATTTCAATTGTAAATAAAAAATTTAGGGGTACTGCAGTTCCGCAGTGCCTACCGACGAGCCGCCACTGACAGCAGGCCTATCACCTTTGTTTATAACAGTATGCAGGATGCATAGCCATTGACACCAAATCATTTTCTTTGTGGTAAACGATTAACATCAAGCCCCAGTTTGCCAGAAGACTTACAGCCTATCCAGAGTACTCAAGAAGAGTTAACCAGAAGGTTCAAGTACCTTGAAGAGCTACAAGATCAGTTATGGAAGAGGTGGCAGATGGAATACTTTCCAGAACTCAATTATTACCCATCAGGCAATGTAAAGGGCTCCAATGCAAATTGTATCACGGTGGGAGAAGTGGTAATGATTGGGGATGAAAGACCAAGGCAATGCTGGAAACTTGGCATAATTGAAGAGTTGTTTGTTGGCAAAGACAATTTAGTTAGGTCTGCACTGGTAAAGACTTCAGGAGGAAAATTAAAGAGACTTATACAAAAACTCTATGTTTTAGAAATCAGCAAAAAACACGGATAGTCAAGATGAAACATTTGAGTTACAGCCTTATAGAGAAGGCTTGGCTAAACTTGCAGAAGGTAATGACAACAATGCCTCTTCGGTGGGGAGTGTTAGAAATTCTAGAAGAGGAAAAGCCATTGTTGTCCCAAAGCGATATGATGACTATGCTGATTGATGCCGCATTGCTTGTATATATTAAGTTAAGGTGTGTATATATATCCATCTCATAATTGTAAGGTTAGTGAAAAATTCACTTAATTTAGAGCTAGCATTTTTGGGCTCTTGTGACATTATTGTTTGGGCACTCTTGTGGCATAATTTTTTGGGGGCACTGCGCGTCTTTCCTACGCGTTTGTTGAATGCGGCACTTACAGGGCGTGGTCTTATAGAGAGCTCTCTTGCAATTCAGTTTGGTTGTTTAGATACAAGATTGTTGCATCGTGGAATGGTGTAGGTTGTTGTTGTTGCAAGGTTTAGAAAGAAGACCATAAATAGTGCCTCTTTTGTTTTTTATCTTAATTTTATGCAACTGAGGCCTAAGGTAGGCCCACATCGAGTCAGCAACCCTGAGGTAGGACCTAATAGGACCTCCAAGTCCGTAAGTTTTAGTCTAGCTTAACTTGGGCTGTAGGTTAAACTGGCCCTTCAGAGCTTGGCCGTTCACGGCTCAGCTGGGATTCTGAACCCAATAAAATAAAAAATAACCATAAGTTTATGGTGGAGGAAGAGGCTGGAGACCAACTCCATTGGAATTATAGTTTTTATAAGAGAGGATGTGATAAAATTTTCAAGTACATAAAGAAAGAAGTGCAACAGTTAGAACTGGAAAAACAAGACAGATTGCTATAAAGGAGGAAATCTCAGCCGTGAAAGCGGCATTGGGAGAGGAAATTTTAGCAGTGAAAGAAACTATAAGGGAAGAAATGAACGAAAAGAAAGCAAAAGAAAATAGGTTGAGTATTTTAAAGGCTAAGTCTCTTGTTGCAGAATCTAAGAATGGAGAAGTCAGAGGAGCCGTGGGTTTGGACAATTTCACTCATGGGCTTCGTGGAGACAACCAAACATCTATAGCAGAAGCTATTGAAGAAATTGATGCCAGGAAATCAAGAGAAAAGATTATAATAATATTTGGAGTCAAGGAACATAATTCAAGTAGAGCATGATATAGATTTTGTACACCAAGTTCTTGCGGTATGTGAAGTCATCGTAAAAACAGGAAGTATAACAAGAGTACGAAGGTTAGGAAAGTATGATAGCAATACTGGAGTGAGATCTCTGCTGGTGGTTTTTGAAGACATAAGCACGAAGACGGAGCTTTTTAAAAATATTAAAAGCTACAAGGAAACCCAAGATTTACAGGTATTAATATAGCCAATGACCTAACTAAGAAACAGAGCGAACAAAACGCTGCATTGTGATCAAAGACAAAAAACTTAAACAATTCAGGCAAAGGCCATTACAAGGTGAGAGGACCACTTTAGGCAAGGAGGATTGTGAAGGTTAGGGGAAAAACTAAGTAGTAAGGATAAGAAATCTAATGTAGTTGTATACATAATACAAATAGCTGAATTCTCACTTAATGAAGTAGGGGACTTCCAAGTCCTTTCTAAAAACATTGAAGAGGACACAGGAAGAAGTTTAATGTTGTACATTGATAATGACTTAAACGCGAAGGAAGTAAAAATGGTGTTATTTTTTATTTTATTCGGTTCAGAATCCCAGCTGAGCCCTGAACGGCCAAGTTCTGAAGGGCCACTTCGACCTGCAGCCCAAGTTAAGCTAGACTAAAACTTACGGACTTGGAGGTCCTATTAGGTCCTATCTCAGGGTTGCTGACTCGATGTGGGCCTACCTTAGGCCTCAATTGCATAAAATTAAGATAAAAAAACAAAAGGGGCACTATTTATGGTTTTCTTTCTAAACCTTGCAACAACAACACAACCTGCACCATTGCACGATGCAACAATCTAGTATCTAAACAACCAAACTGAATTGCAAAAGAGCTCTCTATAAGACCACGCCCTGTAAGTGCCGCATTCAACAAACGAGTAGAAAGGACGCGCCAGTGCCCTAAAAAAATGATGCCACAAGAGTGCCCAAACAATGATGTTACAAGAGCCCAAAAATGCTAGCTCTAAATTAAGTGAATTTTTCACTAATCTTACAATTATGAGATGGTTATATATACACAGAGCTGTGCCTAGCGGCGCTAGTTAATTATTAGCGCATCCATTAGCGGCGCTATTTTTCAAAATAGTTAGCGGAACAGATAGCGCCGCTACATTTTTAGGCAATATTCGGCGCTAACCGCTAAGCGCTAATATAAATTATAATGAATAGTCTTAGAATGTTATTCTCTATATTACGTTGCTTTTTGTGCATAATGCTGAACGCAGAATGTATAATAATAAACAGTTTCCTGAACTGAGTATGTAAAGGAGGCCACTGTCTTTCCAATAAATAAGTTTAATTATAAATATCAAATTACACAATTTTCTTGAATACCCAATAATCATTTTAAAGATATAATTTTGTTTCCATTTGACACTATAAAAGATAATAACAAATAGCGAACACATATAAATATATACAAATGCATTATTATTATTAAAAAATAGTACTTAGCTATACATTTCATAAAAATTACCGCCAAAATTAGCGTTAGCGTTAACACCGCTAATTTTAAAAACTGTTAGTGTCAGCGGCACTAGAATGTATTTGCATTAGCGTTTCGCGTTAGCGGCGCTAGAATTTATTTGCATTAGCGTTAGCGTTAGCGGGGCTATATTTATCAGTTAGCGCGCACAGCTCTGTATATACACACCTTAACTTAATATGTACAAGCAATGCTGCATCAATCATCTTAGTCATCATATCGCCTTGGGACAACAATGGCTTTTCCTCGTCTAGATTTTCTAACAAATGGTAACAAAGTACCAATAGAGTTTGTTTATATAGATTAACCTACAGAACACAGATTCCTTACTTGTTGGGTTGATATACAGATCTCCTTTTATGACACCTGAGAATGACCAGATAAAGGAAGTTATTTAGTGAAGTATGTGGTGAAGGTTTTTCCTACATTCTTATCATGAGAGAATTTAATTTCTCTGGGATGCAATGGACCTTCAGTTCTTAGAGGATATCCAGAATAATTATTTAGGTAATGGTTCAGAATACGGGCGCCACTTAATTAAGCAAAATTTCGAAAAATACCATAGAAACAAAGTTGTTTCTCTCATTAAAATACCTTGATTGCATGTGTCGCATAGTCAAAAAAACGAAGTTAGAAAATTACGAAAAAATATATATAGCGACTTCAGTGCTTTTTAGTGTTTTTTGGGTATGAATCTAGAAAATTTTGAGTTGGCATTCACTTCAGTTTGAAAATGGCTTCGGTCTGTGACGGATGTGCGGTGACGCTAGTATTTTTGGTAATTGTTACGCTAACCTAACCTAACATGAATATGTTATTACATTATCATTTGTATAATTTAGGTCTCAGGGGTACGGGGACGGAGCCCCCGTAAAGATCAGCATCACAAATTGATCGGTATAGGGTTTTATATTTAATCTTAGTTACTTTTTATGGTAACGGTTCAGAATAGGGGCCACCTCAATTTTTGTGTTTTTTCCTCCAAAACATGCTAAAACCATTGGTTTCCTGTTGTTTAGGATAAATCTGACCATCGCTATTACAGTAAATTATTGCTTGTGCTGTGTTCCCCCACCCAAAACCCCCGGTTCCCACGGTGGTCCCCCCAAATTGTAAGAGGGGTTGGGGGGGGGGGGGTGAAATCACTTCAAGCAATAATTTACTGTAATGGCGATGGTCACATTCATCCTAAACAACAGGAAACCAATGGTTTTAGCATGTTTTGGTGGAAAAAACAAAAAATGAGGTGGCGCCCCTATTCTGAACCGTTACCATTATTTATATCAACATATAAATAAATCAACCAGATGGAGAGGAAGTGAGGAGGCTCATACTCTGGACTTAATCTTTACAGTTGAGGCAGATATGATTGAAAACATAGAATATCAGAGCCCTCTAGGCAAAAATGACAACAATGGTAGTGATAATTTGAAATTAATACATACAGAAATCCCTCGTTATATCGCGGTTCCTCCGTGCGGTTTCGCCATAGCACTGTTAATACATTATATCCCCAGATTCTTTACAACGAACTCTCCCCGATATAGCGCTGCTGGCGCTCGTACGTCTGGTAGTCAGTCCGCCTGCTATTTTCGTTCACCGATGCTCAGCTCAGTTCTCCCTGACGCCATCTTAGATACTGCATGCTGAAAGACTGTTGTGGTGCATTGTACATTCAGGAGTTAACTGAAAACCAAAAGGATGGCTTAAGCAATGAAGAGCTTGTGTCAATGGCAGCAGAGCAGGAGACAGCACATAAAGATGTTATAGAAGATAAGGATGAGGAAGAAGTTGGGCCTGTAAAGACACTTACAACAAAGGGTATGGCTGAAGCTTTTAAGCATCTTAAGAAGCATTTTCATACGTCAAAGAAAACGACCCTAATATGGAGAGAAGCTTGTGTGTGATTAGGACCATGGAAAAGGCCTGCAACTGTTACAAGATTCTGTACAACGAGAACAAGTTAGTAGTATGGGCGCAAAAGGAGAGAGTGCAATGTAATGATGCGATGTTGCAATGAGTGCCAGTTCCAACCCCCCTTGTTGCAAGACCCCCCTTCCCAGTGCCAACTCCAGGGTGCCCAAAAAAAGGGGAGGGGAACTCCCCAAGCAAGCTGGGGTGAGTCCACCTAACCTCTTTGGGGGAGAAGCTGGGACGGCCTCAACCCCCAAAGGGTATACCTAACCTAAGAGAGAAAGGAGAAGGAGAGAGGAGTGTTCACTTGGCTGCTACCAAGCGCATATTGTGACTTCATCCCAGTGCTTTCTGTGTTATAAGGTCCTAATCCGCCAGTTGGCGTAGAAGCCAGTGCCTCCAGGCATTATCAGCCAGTTGGCACAGCGTATACATCGTTTGGACAGCCAAGAAACGCACACAAATGCACGTATACTCACGACCATACGCCAATAAAGTATTACACACACAACTATATGCACGATTATATACACCGGGTTTGAGACCCGGCAACGGCGTGCAGCAATCCTTCCACACAAATGGATAGTAGATAAATGGGAACCCTGTGTATCCTAGTGGTTAAGACGCGGGGCTACTGGTGGTCTGGGTTAAGCTATAGGTCTAAGGTGGAGTGTAAACATCCTTCCACACAAATGGTTGGTAGATAAGTGGGAACCCTGAGTATCCTAGTAGTTAAGACGCTGGATTCCCCGTTAAACTTTAGGTCTAAGGTGGATTGTAAACCTTGACCTTCGTCAGAATGAACAATTCGGGCTGAAGCTATCGAAAGCAAAGGAAAGCCTATATATGTACAGTTCCAGGAAAAAGTTAATCTAAAAAATTCTGAAAACTATAAAAAATTAGTACAAGAAGCGTACACAAAAGGTCCAAAATTTATAATTAGCAATCACGTCAAATTGCATCAATTCACATTAATTCCATTTATTATATAACTCAAACAAATCTCTAGGATTTTATCGCACATTTATGCCTGATTTCTGAATATACAGGGGTCGGTATAAGACGGTTTACCGAGAATATTTATAATTTACTACAGAAACTACTAATTAGTACAAGAAGTTAAAAATTTGGTGGCTAACTGGAATTCACATGGAATATATACGATCAAAAAATTAAATAAAAAATAATAATAGCATAAGAAATACGAACGAGAATATATATATATATATATATATATATATATATATATATATGGGAATGAACTCAGAATGGTTCCCTGAGTTTTTTATGATACACAAAGACTGCATGGAACAAGGAACTCTTCTGGGATAATTAAATCCACTATAGTCTGAATAAGTAATGGTAAATGACAAATACCATAGTTTTTCTTTTTCATGATGCTAGCCCGACGTGGGTAACGGGTCACTCGCAAAGAGGTCCCATAAATATAGCTTCCCTCGCCAGCTATCTGCAAAGCAGACAGGATCCAGCTTTGGGACATGGATCTAGGGTTTAAAGCAACCTAGCCCTGCAACATTTAGAACCTCAATATAAGCAAAAGACTCGTTGCATTCACGTCAGATTGAATACATCAAAGAAAAAGGGGTAACTATTATATTTTTAGCCAAAAACCAAAACTTAAACCTCAACTGGCAGAATTGAGCGTCCACTTTTCAAGGCACATAACATGTCCGTTTCAAGATGAGAATGAACTCAGAATGGTTCCCTGAGTTTTTTATGATACACACAGATAGCTGGTGAGGGAAGCTATATTTATGGGACCTCTTTGCGAGTGACCCTTTGCCCACGTCGGGCTAGCATCATGAAAAAGAAAAACTATGGTATTTGTCATTTACCATTACTTATTCGGACTATAGTGGATTTAATTATCCCAGAAGAGTTCCTTGTTCCATGCACTGTCTGTGTGTATCATATATATATATATATATATATATATATATATATATATATATATATATATATATATATATATATACAGTTATATTAAATAATTAAATATACTGAAAATAATAATATTAAATATATTGAAAATAAAAACAATAATTTACACATTGTATATACACATATATATATATATATACACACACACGCCTATTAAAGATTTATTCATTAACAAATAAAATTTGAAACACTTTATTCTATCAGCAGGGTTTTAGTGGCGTCACTTTGGCGGAACCGCTAGACAACATCGGATTTATAATCTCGATAATAAACTCTTCGATGGAATCTTATTTCTACTCTCTCGACGTCATAAACTTTATAATGCGTAGCCCCTCCCCACCCATCTCTGTTAATTTTTTCAAAACTATTTTCCAAACAAAGCGTTTCTTTCTCCAAGGTTCTGAAAGATATATATGGACATTTATCGTACGTGATCTCTGGACATCATAAAGATTAAACTCACACGTTTATGATACAGCCATCCGTCACGGCCAGTTAATTTTAAAAAATTTATTTTAGATGGGCCACCATAAACTTAAACCGATTTCCAAATTTATTTTCTCTGGATACCATCAACTCTAAGCCTACGAGATTGTCTCGCCTTCACGGGCAAGTTAATTTTTTTTAAAAGCTATTTTAGATGGGGCGTAAATCCCGTCATATACCGTAAACCTTGTCATCATGGACAATCTATGGGCATTTACCGTACATGATCTCTAGACATCATAAAGATTAAACTCACACGTTTATGATACAGCCATCCGTCACGGCCAGTTAATTTAAAAAAATTATTTTCCAGTTTCTGACGATTTATTTTTCAGAGGAATTAACCCCAGATATCATCTCTCCGTCACGGGCAGTTAATTTTTCCAAATTTATTTTAGATGGGAGACCATAAACTTAAACCGATTTCCAAATTTATTTTCAAACCTCGTTAATAAATGGCTGTTTATTATATGTTAAAATCTCCCTTCCCCCACCCTTCTCATCAGCGCCCCAGAAAATAAGATTTATTTTCCAAACAAAGCATTTCTCTCTCCACGGTTCTGAAAGAAATCTATGGAATGGGCAAGATATATTTCACGGGACAGCCAATCACAACCCTGTGGGCGGAGTCCCTGGACCTCTGGTTGATGGATGGCATCACTCACACGTTATGTCCCACACAAATTTCACCGATAGCCAATAGGAAACTCTCGATTCGGGTATTGCGGGTGTTCACAATTAGACCTCGTCTATAAAAGGGAACATTTTCATCACAGGAATCCACATCAGTTGTTTTTATCGACCAGTGCTATAGAAATATCTCGCCATGAGCCAATCGCAGCAGCTCTACATCTCTCCGGATTTGTTTGAAGACGGGAATTTCTATGCAGAAGCTGCACGCTACCTTTTCGAAGCAGCTGAGCGCAATGATCTTCTATCCACGCAAAACATTGCAGAAATTTGTGAAGGCGAGAAAGAATCGACCTTTGAAGACGGCATTAAAATGTAAGTAATTAATTTAATTTGTGATTCGGGCTATATACATGGTATCATTCAGTGCAAGAGTTGTAATTTATAAAAAGCCATAATAAATGCGTTTTGAAAAAATAGTTTGTGATTTATTCTCGGGCTATATATATCGTATAATTCAGTGCTAGTGTAAGTTAATTTTTTAAAATTCGTAATAAAACAAAGTGAAAGAATATCTGCTTTGTGATTATAATTTGCTGGGCGTGTATATCCTAACCTAGCGTAGCCTAACCGGGTATAATAAAACCTAATCTAACACAGCTGAACCTAACCTGACCTAATTTAATAATCCGAAACTTGTATCCGTAATCGATAGAGGTGTGATATCTTTTCTTATAATATGCAAATTTAGTGAACGTTACTTTGCAAGATCTTAATGGAGGACTCTCTCGTTTACAATTTATTTAGTAATCTCATTTTATCCTTTTATTTCGGGTTTTCCTCGTTTTTCTACAAAGAAAAAATTAATCCCAGGATTCTTTCTCGTTTATAATAATATAACCTAACATAACCTAGCCTAACCTAACACAACTGAACCTAACCTGGCCTAATTTAATAATTCCTAACCTTGCTAATATAACCTAACCTAGCGTAGCCTAACCGGGAACTAACCTGACCTAATTTAAAAATCAGAAACTTGTATCCGTACTCAATAGAAGTGTGATATTTTTTTCTTATAATACGCAAATTTAGTGAACGTTACTGTGCAAGATCTTAATGGAGGACTTTCTCGTTTACAATTTATTTAGTAATCACATTTTATCCTTTTATTTCGGGTTTTTCTTGTTTTTCTACAGCGAAAAATTTAATCCCTGGGCTCTTTCCGTTTATACAGACGTCTATTTATTAATGTTAGTCGGGGTGTTTTGTTTTAAAATTTGACAGTTAGGATCTGTACCGTTTTAATTATGTCGTAGATAACATCATAACATTCGCTCTCTATTTATCACCCGGTTTTCGGATTAACTAATTCGGTTTAACATTTTCTTGCGTATTATTTTCCTTGTTATTCTAGCTAACTCCAGACAATTGTATTGAACCTAAGGGGACGTGTCTTTGTGATTAGTGATTAATATATACGGTTGGGTAGCCTAGTGATTAAGACGCTGGGCTGCTGGTGGGGCGTGGTTCGGAATCCACGTTAAACAGTGGTCTAAGGTGGAGTGATAAGCTTGACCTTCGTAAGAATGAACAATCGGGTGGAATCAAAACCAGGGTTAACCAAGGCATTAAATAACGGCATTGAATATTTTGATAAATTTGCCCCGGGGGTCCTAATCGGCATTTTCTCTTCATTTAAACTTTAATTTTATTTAACTTTAAATAAAAAAGAATCAGTATGAACTAATCATGTTAATTTCTCCTTAAAGGACCGATGCGGAACTTGATTGTGTTATAGCTACTTTTCGTGACAGTTTTGATGAAAGGCAAATAAATGATTTGGAGGCTTTACCGCGCAGCCAGCCCAGTGACCTGAATACCGAGGTCGAGGTTTTGGCTCACATCCGGTCCAACGAATGCCAGGTTATCGAGGAATTAATGTAAGTTTTTTTGTGGTTAAGAACAAAGCACACTGTATTTTCATTTAATTTATTAAATGGTAGAAAGCATGTTTGAGTACAATTCGGCTACAGAACTAGCGTCCATTAAATAAGACTAACATTAATGGAAACATTTTACAATTATATATATACACACGTAAAACTTTACACAATATAGTTACAAATATATATACACACGTAAAACTTTATACAATACAACGAGTGCGTACAAATGGGAACCTTTTTTTAATTTGTCTGCATATCATTTCATCATTCATTTCAGTGTCGCACAAATCGAATAATTTAAAAAAAATTATAAATCTCTTCCCACGTGACGTGCAGGAGAAATGAAAGGCAATACATGCCACAAGTATTGCTAAAATATCCTTGGTAGCGGTAAGGATTCCAGACAATTTCAGGGACATGTATCTGTTCGATAAATTGTACAACCACAGGGTCACTCCAGGGTTGAGTGCCGAGTGAATCAAAAAAGTACATTCTTTCCCTATTTTTAAAATAGATTGCAAACCAATGAATTCCCACATTACCAGCAATGTCCGTATTGACGATAATCCCATACCAATCTCTCGTAGTGGGTAATTTCAATATTTCATTCCTCGCAAAACGCTGATAAATTTGGAGCATGTGATTCGGTCACTTTTCATTACTCTCTGGAGTGTATTCACGTCCATTTTAAAAGTCTGTGACAACGTTCCTGAAACGGTCAATTTCTATTAGATCCTCTGATTCGAGGTACACGAGTACACTAATAGGCGCGTCTATAGGGTTGACGAATTCCAATCTGACTGAGATGTTCCCACTTTGTTATGGACTTAAGTGTGTATTTATACTAGCAGATAAGTCAGGGGTGATATCAAATGAGTAAAGGTTAAATTCTTCGACAAATTCTTTCTGCGTTACGCCAAACCCAAGCTCGTCACAGCCACCGGCATTATGGGTCAGATTACTATAAGCACTCGCGCAGAGTGGGAACACCGCGTCTCCGTAACCATAGTCCCGCCCAATACCACGCCATTTACGTATAGTTATATTTTTAAGGCCAAAATTCTCGAATTTAAAGGCGCCCTTTTTATATTTTCCATTCGTTGAAGCGTAATCCTGCATTCCAATTAATATCCTTTTAGGTAGATCTCCTAGGGCCACGTTTTCTAGCTGCTTCGAGGCTAACCCGGCGGGCACCGTGTATAGTTTGATCTGGATTCTAATTGGGTATTTTACTGTTGCGTGTGTTAAATTTTTTCAATTTCTACATATTTCGGGGAACTTAATTTCACTCGCCGTACACGCAGATATGTTTTCATGATGTGAATCACAACGGGTTTTGCGCCCTCTTCTTGATCAGGTCCCAGATTTATGCAGATCTCAGGACTCGTGCGGTTGAGTTTTAGTTTCATGTCGATGTCGTTCATAAGCAGTTTCTCCTGGAACGTGAAGTCTGTATGAAGACGTCCAAAACATTCGGATATCTTGTTTTTAGAATTTTTAAATTTATCCTTTATACTACTTTCATATTTAATCTGATAATAGCCCTCGACAGTTAAAAAGGTATCCTTCGCTTCTCTTAAAAAGTTGAGCACATTTTCCAGATAGGCTCGTAGGTGATAATAACCCGTTCCTGCCAAGATGTTAACCTGATTTAAATACACCTCACAGTAGCTGAATATGGAGTGTAGAAAGTTGGTTTCAGGGTATGCAGAGTAACTATCATCGCAGTCCGTTCTATCTGAATGGGCTATACGCAGTTTAGCGTACATGTGCATGCAGCTTGGATCAAAAAGTATGGGCCTGAGCTGGGTATCACGCATTGTATAGGGGCACTCGGTGAACTAATTGTGTTTAATGGGTTAATTGTAATAAAGTCGCTATGCTCAATGGAAACCTGTGTCGGGGGCATATCTAAGAGGGACAGTTCCAATTTACAACATTGTGAGCTACACGGATGGATGAAACGCGCCATGACGAGTCAGAAATAGTGCCACCTCTCTCGACAAGTAGTAATCAGCCTATGATTCGTGAGAGTAGTGTCCTCAGCTTATATCAGTTAAAAAAATGATCAGCCATAGACTTCATACGTTTAGAACACTTCTTTTTTGATGCCCTTTTACGTTTAGCGCCACGTTTTGGTAACCTCTTCTTCCTGACAGCTCTCTTCTTTCCACCACCACGCATTTTTCTCTTTGCATCTTTGATGATTTCGTCCCGTGTACGTTTTAAATGTTTTTTTTAGAGCTTCTTTAGGTTTAGTTCCACCCATTATGTCTTCTACCGCGTTAAAACCTGATTGTAACGCCTTCCTCCCGAGGTATCTAGCCCCCATCTTCAACAATGGGACAGCGGTGCGTAGTATGGTTGAAAAAATGGATCCAAGCCCGCTCCCACGCTGATATCTCACCCCTCGATAGACTGTGAAAGGCCTTCGGGTCATTATAATTGAAAGCGACGAAAGTGCAGCTTCACTGTTAAGCTCCCATCACCGAATGGGATTTTTTTTCTCTCAATCGCTCTTATATATATATATATATATATATATATATATATATATATACTGAGATATTGGTTACTAGATTAGTCGCAACATTCACATAATGGGGCTTGTCATATGTAATGCTCAAACTTTTCTCTCTATGGTTGGGAATGTGTGCAAGCAGCAGGCGCGGCTGGGTGTCCCCAACATATTGATGCTCTACGATATTGCTGTAAATATAGCACATATCTGCGGATGGGCAGGCGTGTCTATGTTTACGACTTCAAAAAGTAAATCGGTTGTCAGGTACGATTTTTCAAGACTCTTGTTTAAGCCCCTCACAATGTCCATTGGTGCGTCATAATGACCGATTCCTAGTGTTACATTTGTACTATAGTACTGTACCTCATCGAACAGGACTGATCGCATAGTGTTGTCTAAGGTTATGCCTAATTTTTCACAGTCATCGATTTTTCTAAGGATCAGAAAGATGATTTGCTCATTTTCAAGAGTTAAAAATTTGGTGGCTAGCTGGAATTCACAAACACCAACTTCATACGAATCATATTCCAACTCAATGGGCCCATGGAGTTGTGCTACAAAGTTGGCCAGGGTGTTGTTGGTAGGATGTACAGACAGAGAAGAAGAGGACGGGAGTGTGACATAGAAGTGGTTAGGCGCCATGTTGCATACTATTTAAGCTTCATTACTGCATCAGCTTTTATATAGGTGTTGAAGCTTTCTGTGTAACCTAGCCATTTCACCAGGTACATTTTTCTCTTTCCTGAATCTTTGTTGCCTAAAAATTTTTCAATTTTAAACACACTTTTTCCTAAATTAAATGTCACTTTCTGCAATTCCTCGCGGTAAAAGCTTCCTGCGATTTCTTCCCCATTCAAATCTTCAAAGTAATACATAATTATCTCGCCTTAAGGTCTCATAACACTAACTTTAAAAATCTCACGTGTCCATACTTGCTCAAATCCCTTCGCGAATTTATTTCCCGAACGTGATAGGCTTACATAATCATTGATTTTGAAATGTGTAGAGTGTGGTGGCGGTGCTCCATCTCTTCTCACTTTAAGTTCTCTCTTATGTTAAGATGGTGGGAGAACACTGTAAATGTCTCGGCAAGCGTTTTGTCCATTTCCAACATGAGATCGTCAATTACAATGACTGTATGCTCATTTCCCTTTAATGAATTAACGTTATATACCCTTTTGTGGAACAAAATATCATCTTGGTACTCGTTGAACACTGATTGATACGTCGAATAGCACCATATTACTTCATGCATAAATTTTGAGAACATCTCCCCCTTATCTTTAATGATTTTAAGCATAAACAGTTTTACCACATCCTGTAGGACCAGATATAATACATGTTGAGGGGCTTGTGAACCTGAATTTTTCTACAGACTCCATCTCTAACACGTCATACCCCTAAGTGGGTCATTTACAAAATATAACAAAATTTAAGTGCTGCTCCTTATATTCTTGTTTTTCTTCTTCCACAGAACCGTGAATGACGACGATGTACAGCCCCCTTCATCGATATTACAGATGACCCCGATGACAGTGTAGCTACAAAATCCACCGCTGCTGACGAGACCTCACCAGCAATACCTGTAGCACGCGGCAATTCAAAGCGGAAGCATGATGAAGAACCCTCCACGTCAGGTATAAAGCGTGCCAGGATTGCGCCGGTTGCTAGAACCCCAGTAATAGAGCCCCAACCCTCTACGTCTTACGACACAACCCCCACAATAGTACCTCCCTCAAATATATCCCCTTATTCCTGTTCAATTCCGGGTACTTCCTCCACAGCAACAGCAGCAGCTTCTCGTGCTGTGGAGGAAGGTATAACATTCAAGTTGCTGCGCACCGCTACCCGCACCCCTGCCCTGACTAGAAATCGGTACGTGGTCATGGTTGCCCCTGGATCCCTTTATACCAAGGGTATTGGACTGCGACGCGTAGTTGAACGTATTGTGGAGTTTGCTCTTCAGAACCGCGACGAACGTGAAGTCCGGACGAGGTTGTCCTTCAGGGTCGGTTCAGATGACGGAGACGTAGATGATTTTTGGGTAGTAATACCATTCAGACGCTTGGCTGCTGTAGACATAGAATATATCTT
The DNA here is from genome assembly GCA_023014485.1 of Bathynomus jamesi. Taxonomy (NCBI): domain Eukaryota; kingdom Metazoa; phylum Arthropoda; class Malacostraca; order Isopoda; family Cirolanidae; genus Bathynomus; species Bathynomus jamesi. Next base: position 199,787 of record JAJOZX010004491.1, read on the forward strand.
GGGCCGTATAATGCAGGCCTCTCAAAGTGGTACAGCCTTCAATATGGATAACTTCATGATAGATATTGACACAGTATTCCGGGTTGCGGGTCATAGTGCCACACCTTATATTCTTAATTTCAATTCTCCGGTTATTTACAGAAAACATTTAAACGTCGATCGTGGTTGCGGCTTTATAGCAATAGTCTTAGCTCATATGTTCACTGTGCTAAATATATGGACGCAAAAAATTTAGTTGCTTACGGTTGTGCAACGTGCCCGTAAACTGGCTTCAGATTGTAAGCTTGAGTTTGAGTGTAATATGGGTCCTGAAGAGCTGAGAAGGATCGAGCAGGAAATGAATGTTCGTATAGTTGTATTTGGAATGGATGATCGTCGTAGGACTGTTTATGTTTTTAAAAGCTGTGTGAGAGATCGTACAAGACCTCTACTTATTTTAGGATTGTCAGGAACATTGTATCTCCCCATCCATAATATAAGGACTCTCTACGTTAGTTATGATAAAACTCGAAAATATGGAAGACACCATGATCTGTGTAAGGGATGTCTCGAGTTTGCTGATGATATAGTGAAACATTGTAAGGAGTGCTACATGGTATGTGAGTAGTGTAAAAGCCCCAAATGTGAAAGTCATGTAGTTGAAACTGAGAAGAGGGAATGTAATGTGTGTAAACGTACATTTTTCAATAATAAATGCTTTGATCTCCATAAATCAATTGGCACTTGCAGGAAAATGAGGATTTGTAAGTGCGGTATGTTTCACATGATGGATAATTGGGGGAATTTCAAACATAAATGCGATGAAATTCACTGTTCTACATGTCATGAAAAATATAAGGCGGATGGAGTGAAGCATGTATGTTATATAAAAGATGCTAAGCCTAAAAATAGCTCTTGTATAACCGTGTACTACGATATAGAAACTTACACGAACGCTGAAACCAAAGATGTTATTCGACATTTACTCGTAAGTCAGACTATCTGTGATGAGTGCATGGAGATCGAGTGTGATGAGTGTCACAAATGTGGTAAACGGACAAACGTTTTTAAAACGATTGCACACGACAACCCTGTGAAAATCTTTGTATCCTATATTGTCAAATTAGCGGACAAGTTAAAAAAAATGACTGTGTATACCAGGGCCGGCCAAGTTGTTTTGTCAGCGGGCCACTTTATAAAAAATCAAAAGTCAAGCGGGCCAACTTAATATTTTATCATTATCATTAAAATATCACAATTAATAACTGCAAATAACCGTTTATCAAAGTAAATTTATACTAAACTTTTGCCAAATACAAAATCTTAAAAATTACAAATAAAACTTACTTCTGAATACAATGTTCCGTGTGATAAAGCGATCGACAAGAAACAACGTCGAGGTGGTAGCAAAGTCACTAAGATTCTGAAGGGTAGGGAAATATTGGCGTCTAAAACAAACAGTATATATCACTGATTGTGCATATAATAATTATTTTTTATTTATTTTTTATTTAATTTTTTATTTATTTTAATTTTTTTTATAGAATTAATATATTTTTTTATTTATTATTTCTGAGACGGGCAACCTCCAAAAGTCAAACGGGCAACTTTTGGCCCGCGCGCATGGGGTTGGCCGGCCCTGGTGTATACTCTTGCCCATAAAGGGGCAAAATTTGACAGTTCCTTTATAAGGAGTTGCTTGAATACGAGTCGTCTGCGATATTTACAGGTGATCCCTTGAAAAGAGGCAACAAATTAATGCAGATGCAGATAAGAGGTAATGTACAGTTTAAAGACACCCTGCTGTTCAGACTTTGTAAATTAGCAAAGCTACCCAAGGTTATGGGCGTAGCTGCTGAAGTTTGAAAAGGGCATTTCCCTTACACATTCCTCACTAGCGAAACTTTAAATTACGTAGGACTACCTCCACCCGAACATTACTTTAACTACACCAACATGAGTGATAGTGAGCGTGAAGATTTTGACCACTACTACAACAGTTTTGATGAAGCTAGTCCATACAATATAGCTGATGAACGTGAACGTTATTGCGTGAATGATGTGCGCGTGCTTAGAGTATGATTCCAGGCCTTTAGAAGGATGTACAGAGCCCGTTTCAAATGCGATCCGCTGCAAGTCGCAACCACCATCGCCTCATTATGTTTTACGGTGTTCAAGAATAACTTCATGCCTAAAGACACCTTAGCCGTCATTCACAGAAACAATCCCCGCAGGTATGGACACAAGGCTATTTACTGGGTCATACACCTACAGCAACAGACCGGGGTATATATAAAACACGTTCGCAACATGGCTGAAGTACCCATTAAGGTCGATGGACGTGTTTTTTGGGACCTCCATGGAAGATCCCCCCCGACAGCCTCGCATGGACCCGCAACCGCGATCAGCTTATAGGCTCCCAGTTCACTCACAAGATTGTGTGGAAGCATGAGTCTGATGCACGGATGGAAACAGATGGCCAGCTCCATGAAGAAATAAGGGCCATCAAACGTTCAATGGTGTTAAACCCCCTCAAATGCGGTGACAGCTTGTTTGGCGGGCGTACAAACCCTCAAGCTATACTTTTCACTTACACCGAGGGGGGGGGGTGAAGCTCCATTACTACGACTTCTATTCTTTATATCCCTACGTGATGAAGAACAATCCGTACCCCGTAGGTGCGCCTGGAAAACTGGTGGTCCCCACCATGCCAACCATCGAGGAGTTCTCAGCTAAGTTGAGTGAGCACTACTTTGGACTCTCTTTTGTAGACGTGCTCCCCCCTCGCGATTTATGGATGCCGATCTTACACGTCGTTATAGATCACAAGCTCATGTTTCCCCTGTGCGCGAAGTGCGCAGAGGAGAACAATGGGGATTGTAACCATACAACCAACCAGCGTAAGATCAGAGGTGTATATAAAAGCCCTGAGCTAGACCTAGCGTTCGCCATGGGTAGAGAATATTGAAGATATCATGAGGTGTGGAGGTTTCCGAAGCTACCCAACCTTTTCACGCCATATACTGTATAAACGCTTTTTTGAAGGATAAGGTAGAAGCATCGGGATATCTGCGAGGAGTTGATACCGAAGATGAAAAAACGGCTTATATTCAGCGTTACCGTGCCCACGAAGGTATACAGCTTGACCATTCCCAAATTGTTAAGAATCCTGGCAAGCGCTTTAGTGCAAAGTTGTGTCTAAACAGTCTTTGGGGGAAATTTGCACAGAATACTGGCAAAGGGAACGTTCATTTGGCACAAAGTTATAGTGAAGTCTGGGATTATGCCAACGCTCCCGATAAAGAGGTTATGGAGATCGTGAATGTAGGTAATACTTACATAATAAAGTACAACATCACCGAACTGGCCACAGCTACCTCACGGGTTACAAACATACCTGTAGGAAGCTTCACAACGGCCTATGCCCGCATCAAGCTTTGGGGACTACTGCACTCTCTTGGGCGGAGGGTGTTGTACGCTGACACAGATAGAGTGATATTCATAGCGAGGGAGGGTGAATACATGCCTGCTATTGGGGAATTCCTCGAAGAGTTAACTGACGAGATCAAGGATGAGTATGGTGATGGTGCATACGCCCACTCATTTGTATCAACAGGGCCAAAAACTTATGGGGTACGAGTGGAGGTGGGGGAGGATATGAAATATATGGTGAAGGCTAAGGGTATCACGCTTAACCATGCGAACCGACGCGTCGTTAACTTTGACTCGTTGAAGGATCTAGTGTGCTTGGAAGATGAGGGCGACCAGCTACCCCAACTGACTGTAGGGACCCACAATTTTCGGGCGCAGAAACTGGGGTGTGTGAAGGAACTTAGGGGCACGAAGGTATGCCATAACACCTATAGGAAACGTTACCAGGCGCCTGGTACCTATGATACCGTATCCTTTGGATACCTTAATCCTTGATTGTGTGTATATATATATATATATATATATATATATATATATGTGTGTGTGTGTATTGTTAACGATATGTTTGTTTATTACGTATATTTGCTTCAATTAGGGTTTAATTTTCTCCTTTGTGTGCGTGCGTGTGTACAGTCCTAAGCTCTGTCCACTGTGAGCTCGGTCACGTGACCCCTGCTACTACCTGGGCATAGCTCTACCCCGGCGTGCTCAGTTGACCTCTGCAAACCCTTGAGCTCAGACGTGTATTTTCTCGCGTAGACGAAAAATAGCGATGGCTACTTTTGATATTGCGTGTTCGACGTTTATGAAGTGGTATTCGGTAAAGTCGTAAGATGTAGTGGATACTGAAAGACTGCCTAACCCCCCTTCTTTTGAGACTTTTAAGGATACATTGAATCGCGCGAGGAAACAAGATGTTCAAATACTCTATGGATATTCTGGCGAGAGTATTGCCGGATTTCGCGGCACAAACGATGTAATGGACTACGTTGTATGGCTAAACTGTATAAAAGCGTACATACACCGTCAGGTGAAAGAAACAACGCGTGCAGAAGAGAAGGAGCGGGTATAGATAATGTGTCTTGTTGATGAATGGTGTGACAGGCGATATTATGTCATACTGCATCATACCGAGTACGCGTACCCTGCGGCGGAGAACCTCGCAGTGAGGTTGTGGCTAAAGGCCTGTGTGAGTTTTTGATAGAATTTAGAGACGAGTATCGATTGTTAAACAAAAAGGAAAAATACGGTAACATGTTTCTCTCAAATAGTGCATCGGTTTGTGAATAAAATGTGTTTAGTTCGTGAAATTCCCCCTAAGCGAAAATGTCTGGTACGTGTTCTGGGGAGTGGGAGTGATAAAACATGAAAGCTGATATTACTTCATATATCGGAAAATTTCTCAAAACACCTACCCAGTATAATGGGGCACACGTATTCACATGACTCTTTCATGTTGGAACAAACCACCGTACACGATTCAACAGTTTATGGTGTGGCTCGCTCCCCCTGTCGAGCCGAGCCGCTCCCCCGTGTATCTCACCCCTCCACACCTGAAACACACGAGTTCAAACAAACCCGTACACGTTTCACCCGTTTGACTCTCTCTTACACACCTGTTCCCCCGAGCTAAACAGCGCACCGGTTGCTCATAGTCATCTCAGAGCTTGAACCGACTGGACGTGCAATCCTCGAATACGATGAAACTTCCTTTGAGAAGCATTCTCAATGCCGCGTACGATGTGTCCATGACGAAGTCATTGCGTATGTTCAGGCGTGAAACCGGTACGATTAACTATGTACTTGAAACGATTTGCAGGCAAGCAAACTCTGGTAAACGTAATGTTATTTATTTAAGTGTTGAGGAGATGAATAGGGTCTTCGTGATAGTTGAGAAGTGGGGTGAGGACCGTTATAAAATACCTTCTGCAGGTGTAGGTACAAGAAGAGAACAAATTAGTGATGCCCCCTCATATGCCGTTGTTTGTACGTTGTGTATAAATAACGATCAGCCATGCATTGATATACAACTGATGTGGAAGAATGCATTTAACTATAACGTTCTTGTCCCTAAGCAAAATCGATTCATCCTCGACAGAATGTTTGAAATCGTCGGATTCTGCAAGCTGAAGCCTATATTAAACGCTTGTGTTACGGATATGATTTATTTTGACACGGTTCTTGAATACGCATACACCGCTCTGCTCAACGGATTTATCGAATGTCGGAATGAACAAGGCGAGAATGGTCTAGAGCTGGATGCTTAATTAAAAGGTTTAGACTCTTCGAAATATCCCGAACTTTGGTACAAAGGACTTGAGCGGTACAGGGCAGAGCTCGCCTACACTGTTCACCCTGAAGAGTTGTATTTTTATAGAATGAATAGCTGTTACGACTTGGAAGATTATTTTAATATGTTGATGATTATACTCCTTCGTTTTGTATATTATTATTTTTTTATTTTCAATATATTTAATATTATTATTTTCAATATATTTAATTATTTAATATAACTGTATATATATATATATATATATATATATATATATATATATATACTGTTATATTGATGGTTATACTACATCGCTTTGTATATTATTATTTTTTGATTATATATATTCCTCGTTCGTATTTCTTATGCTATTATTTTTTACTTTATTTTTTTTATCATATATATTGCATCGTTTGATTGTATATTTATTTTCTATATATTTCGTGAAACTGATTTCAATAATTCGTCTAAATAAACAGAATGATGTAATGGTGTTTTATTTAATTCTTTTGGTTGTAAACGATATTATTTTTTAATTATACCAAATGGCTGCCTTCTAAACCGATTGACGGATTTGTAAGCCATCTGTCAAGAATATCCGAATAACGCAATCTGGCAGCTGAAAAGATAATATATACACCTGCCTTCTAGGTATTCTATGTCAACTGGCTGGTTAAGCCAACTGGCGGAAAGCCAACTGCCGTGAATATATGCTTTAATTAATTAAATAGCGCAATCTGGCAACTCAACCCTAATATTGTACACCTGAACAAGCCATTTACGCCTTCTGAGAAGCCTTCTAAGCCAATTGGCTGATTAGGATCTTATAAGACAGCAGGCGCTGGGATGAACTTTCAATATTCTTCTACTACTTCTTTCACCACTTTTCTCTACAAAAAAAAAAAATGGTGTCAATAATCCAGCAGGGTTGAAAGCACCTTAAACAGAAAAAACAAACAATATGCGTTTGGCAGCAGCCAAGCGAACACTCCTCTATCCTTCTCCTTTCTCTCTTATGTTAGGTATATCCCTCTGGAGGGTGAGGCCGTCCCATCTTCTCCCCCAAAAAGGTTAGGTGAAGTGCTGGGGGGAGTTCCCCTCCCCCTTTTTTTGGCACCCTGGGGTTGGCACTGGGGGTTTTGCAACAAGGGGGAAAGGGTTGGCACTCATTACAACATTGCATCATTGCACTGCACTCTCTCCTTTTGCGCCCATACTACTGAAGGTTAAAGTGCAAGTCACTCTAGGTCAGCGGTTCTCAAACTTTTACTTCTTTTGTACCCCTTGAATTCTTTCATGGGATTTTCTGGATTTTCGAGAGAGATAGAGGATTTTTACTTTCTTTACACCGTGTGACTTATGGCCGTTTGTTAATCGTACATAAAATTAAAAGGGTTATATTTTCAGTACCCCTTCGCGTACCCCTAAGATTCCCTCGTGTACCTCAGTTTGAAAACCACTGCTCTAGATTCTTTAGCTCTAAGACAGCTACACCTTCCTTTTGAGCAATTTCCTTTTGTTTGAATAATATATTTGCCTCAGTTTGCTTGTTTATGTGCACCATTTATTATTTATGTTAAATAGGGCTACATGTTAAATAGGGGCTTCTTTGCCTTGAAAATCAAATTTACTGGCACGAATTAAAGGTATTTATATTGATTCCTATGGAGAAATTAGACTAGCTTAGCGCTGATTCACTTACAGCTCTATTTTTGTGGAACCAATTGACAGCGGTAAGTGAAGGATTACTGTACTTTAATTATTAACAATACTTATTTGCTTATTTATTTATTTATTTATTATTAATTAATAATAACTACGTAGATGTTTATTTTTAACCCTTTATCGCCGAACTTTTTGCGTAGGGTCGAGTCTAAATGCGTGTATCTGAAACGTTACGTATTCGAAGCACAGTGCGGTAAAGGGTTAATAAGAGCCCAGTAAAGCCTAAAGCTTAAGGGCCAAATTAAATAAAATAAATAGTCCAGCTTCACAATTATTTATGTCATTGTAAATTGTAAAACCAATGAGGTTAGGTGTGCTGTACCGCTCCCGCGGTTTCTCCACCCCTACTCAATTGCTGTCTCTCTACAGGAGTCTTGTTCGCCCCTGTATGGAGTATGCTTTTCATGTGTGGGTGGTTCAACCCACACAGCACGCAGTACCAGACTTTCTACACTTTCTCATTCCTTTTCTGTCCAACTATCTAATGCAAGTGTTGATCGGTATTTTCAGTCTTTCATCTACTTAACCGGTGAACTCTGGAACAATCTTCCTCAATCCATCTTTCCTCCTGTCTATGACCTACCATCTTTCAAACGCAGAGTGTCTAGGCATCTCGAAAACCACGGACCTTGATTTTGGCTCTCTTCTTTTCTATTGGAGGGGCGCTTTTGTGGGCATTTGCCCTTTGCTCCTCCTTCCTGAAAAAAAAAGAAAAATTGCAGCGAGTAACATCAGAGAAAGATATAGGCGTGATTATCGACAAGAAGTTGAAATTTGAAGAACATATCCTAGAGAAAGTAAATAAAGCAAATTCAATGATGGGGATAACAACATTTCAATTCAATTCATCTCAATTCATTCACTCCACTATATAAGTCAATGGTAAGGTCGCAGTTTGACTATGCAAGTTCAGTCTGGAGTCCCTGCACGAAAAAATTAATTGAGAAGATAGACGTGGTCCAACGTAGGGATACCAGACAGCTACCAGGGATGAAAGACTTAAGTTACTCAGAGAGGTTAAGAAAACTGAAGCTGCCGAGCGTTAGATATAGACAAGTAAGCAAGGACGGATCTAAGTGCGTGTGGGGGTGGGAGGTCGGCGACGTTCGGCCCCCCCCATCAATTTCTTGCAAGTGTCCTATTTGAATGATGTGTATGCCTCTGAAAACAAATTTTGTCTTTATCCGACATTCGTATACATTGTACTTCCAAATTTGTAGTTGTATAGCTTTCATAGGTGCCCTTAGTACTGGTGCAGCCATATCACTACTTTTATCTTCATCTTATTCTAATAGTTCATTTAATTGGCGAGACATTTGTAATTGTTTGAAAAATTTTCTGTGATAACTGTTGTACCAAAATTAGATTTTTATTTTGTATCATATTTGAAAGAGACTGATCTAATAAAACCAATTGATTTTACACTCGCTCATTGGCAGGGCCAGCCCCAGCTATGTGCGGCCTGTGCGGCTGCACAGGGCCCCCATCAATTAGAGGGCCCCCTCGAAAATTCATTTGTTCTTCGTATTTTTAGTTGCTATAGCATCACCAAACTTATAAAAACGACACAAAACCACATAAAACAGCGTGTATTATTATATTTATATTTGTAGGCTACTTTTTGTCATTATGTGTTCAGAAGTGTCACTGTTAAAATTCTTTTCGTTTAATTTTTTTCGTCTCTTTATGTACATAATGTGGCGTGTGCACGACGTATACGATATTATTATCAGTGTTTCTGTTCGGGTATCAATCTATTTTTTGTGACGGTATATTTTTTTGGTTATTATACGGCATATATCAATTATATCTAATATATCAACTCTATGGACTATTTTGAAACAGTATGTCAGTATCACTCTAAAGTCCTGGAGTGAAACGAGGTGGGAAAGCCGACTTAAAAGTATTGAGCCTTTGCGTTATCAGACTTCTATGATAAGGAAGGCATTTTTGGAGGTCAGGGAAAAGACAACAGATGCTACAACAAAAATTGAGGCACAGTCTTTGGCAGAGGAGGTGGGGTCATTTAGATTTCAGATTTGCACTGTAGTATGGTATGATATCCTCTCCAAAATCAACAGTGTCAGCAAGCTCCTACAATCTGTCGAGATACAACTGGACGTGGCAGTTAACCTCCTTAGGGAAGACTAAAGCATTTTTTATAACATACAGAGATAATGATTTTGCTGGAGCACAAGCCACTGCAAAAGAGATATGCGAAGATATGCATGTGGAAGTTGTCCTCCAAGAGAAGAGGATAAGAAGCACAAAGACACACTTTGCTTATGAATCTCCATATGAACCCATAAACGATGCAATGAAGAGGATGAAAGTCACATTTTTTCAATGTGGTGGTCGACTCATCCATTGGATCTTTAGATGACAGATTCAAAACACTAGGGGAAGTGAGAAGTAAGTTTGGAGTTTTGCTTAACTTTCCAAATATGATCAATGGGGCAGTGACAGAGGAGTGTGAAGAACTTGGGGAAAACATTAAGCTGTGGAGAGGAAGCTGATATTGATGGGAGGGATCTGGCCACTGAAATTGGGAACCTTCCAAATTTGCCGAAAGAGTTGAAAGACAACATGACAGCACTTGCACTCCTAAGCTACCTTCATCAAAAGTAGTTGAAAGAAATCTATCCCAATCTTTGGATAGCACTTCGGATTACTTGCACTCTCCCAGTGACAGTGGCATCAGCAGAAAGAAGCTTTTCAAAACTAAAGCTCATAAAGACCTATCTCAGATCCACAATGGCACAAGATCGCCCCAGTGGACTCGCTATCATCAGTATTAATCAAGAGATTAGCAGGCAGCTGTCTTATGATAGTGTTATTGAAGATTTTGCCTCGAGAAAATCAAGACGGTACAGATTTATGGTTTGACGAACATTGATGTTTTTTGTTAATTTTTCTAATCATGGTTGCAGTTGGCTTCAACAATTTTCCTTTATTTCTTCTTGTTCTCTTATTTATCATTTTATCAAACTATATTTACTATATTGCTTATTATTTTCTCCACATTAAAATCATTTCAAATTTATACTGTACTATGTAATTTTGAATATTTGTAATTCTTTAAATAATAAAAGAGGAACACTGATACTGATTTACCTTCCTGTTATATATTTGTGAAATATATATATATATATATATTATATATATATAATATATATATATACACACACACAATATATATATATATATATATTAGGGTGATTAAAAAAATCAAAGTTTTTTTTTTAATTGTTCAACCTGTATTTTTGTTCCCTATGACAAAAAAGTAGTGTATGCCAAATTTGGTGAATTTTAAATAAAATTTACTATGTGCTACCAGGCGTCAAAGTTTCCCTCTTTTTCAATTTGTTTGTTTTTACAACTTATGATTTTGTTTAATTGTTTATATTTCAGAATTTTTAATTAATGGTTTATATACTAGCTTGCTTTTAATTGTTGCTTGGAACTCGTAATTTTGATACCAATTAATCGATTATGGAAGCTAGGCCTAACTCACCATCACCCAGTTGCTCATTTGGGAGAAGTTCTACAAGAAAAGAAACTGAAGTATGGCTAATTGGGCAGCCCTCTGCAGTACTAAAAACATCCGTATTACCATCAGAGAAGGAAATGATGGCCCTCTTCATGCACTACAGAAATATTAAAAAGCAAGACATTAGAGAATCATGCTGCTCTACTGCAGATGATGTGCTACCAGTTTAGAAAAAAGCAGGAATACCAGCAAAACAAAGAATACATGTAGTAGATAAAATTCAAGGAATACTGAAGGAATGACAGCTGCTTAAGAAAAACAAAGCAAACAAATTGAAAAGATCACAAAATTTAAACAATAAAGAAGAAAAATGGAAAGATAAACTGGAAAACTTATTTGACATTGCTCATGAGAATGCTATGCAGCTTATAAAAATAGATGATAAGAAATTCTTGAAAATGCAACGTGAGAAAGGACGTCATGGAAAAATGGGTACCATTGATAAGGCTGTTGCTAAAAAAGAGCAAAGAGCAGCAGAAAAGCAACAACGTTATGAAAAGAGGAAAGCAGAAGAAGAGATCAAAAGAAAGAAGAGTGAAGAGGCTGTCATACTCACCAGTACATCATCAGAATCAGAATCAGAGGAGAGTAAAAGTGATGAATCTGGTTTCTGTGCTGCACAACCTTCAACATGGAAAAGTAAGGTTGGCAAACGTAGAAAATTGTTTGATGATAAATTATTAGGAAGTCTTGATGTTGCAAAATTGAGTGACAGAAATGCGGCTCTTTTTAATGCAAACAATCAGACATCGCTTGAATGGGACATCTGCGAACAAATAAAATGCATGTGTTTCAATACAACGGCAGCCAATACTGGTCCTAGAAATGGTGCAGCTATTCTTCTAGAACAAAAATTCGACAACGATTTATTGTGGCTGGCATGTCGACACCATATATTTAAAATTATGCTGGAAGCTGTTGTTTCAAAGTCTTTATCACCATCTTCTGGCCCAGATATAGTCCTTTTTAAGAAGTTCAGAGAAAAATGGTCAAGCATTAATAAGGAGGACTACGAGACAGTATTATCAGATCCAGATATCTATGAAAATATTCATGACATCAGAGATGACATAATTATATTTGCAACAAATCAACTAGATACATTCCAACCAAGAGACGATTACCTAGAACTATTGCAGTTAACAATTTTTTTTGGGAGGTGAACCAAAAGGTGGAATCAAATTTAAACATCCAGCGGGACTTCATCGGGCTAGGTGGATGGCCAAAATTACATATTCATTAAAAATTTTTATGTTCAAATCTCAGTTCAAAATTTCAGTAAAAGACAAAAAAGGACTAAAAGACATCTGTCTATTTGCTACTCGGTTATATATAAAGGCATGGTTTACAGCTCCTGTGCCATCTTGCGCTCCTCGTCTTGCTCTGGAATTATTACAGAATCTTGTAGTCTACAAACAAATAAATGACACAATTGCATTTGTTGCTATTAAAAAACTGTTAGGTCACCTCTGGTACCTATCAGAAGAACTGGTAGCCTTGGCCTTTTATGATGATGAAGTGCCTACTGAAACGAAAAACAAAATTGTAAAGGCCTTGTAAAATACAACAGAAACTCTTCCTGCAAAACGGGCTTTTTTAGATCCTGCACTTATTCCAACGAAGAAATTAGAAGATTTTGTCATCAAATACTCAAAGATTCTTTACAATAACAGAATTTAGTTCAAAATTTTGGGTCAATCCCAGAATAGGCACCTGATGTACCTCAATCCCAGATGAAGCACCTGCGTTCAACCTCAATCCCAGAATAGGCACCTTGCAAGGAATTAAATAAAAAAAACCTGATGATTACAAAATTTATTGTTTATACAAAGTTTATTACAAATGTAATAAAGGCAAAGTTATAAAAGGTTTAAAGTGGTTTAATGAATAAAGAAAAATTTTAGATATTATAAATTCCTGCAATATGAGCCCGAATGTTTCTGAATCCATCTGAAGCAAATCCATCTTGTCACATAAATTGGTATAGATATAGGTTAGGTTAGGTTAGAGTTGATTTTTTCAAATATTGATAAAAACAATGAAATTATATCTCTAAAATCTGTTTATATTTTTTCTCCTCAATCCCAGATTAAGCACCTGTGTTTTGCCTCAATCCCAGATTAAGCACCTAAAAATGATTTCAGGTGCCTATTCTGGGATTGATCAAAAATTTTTACTCAAAGATGCTAAAGAATGGCATAATGATGAAGAGTATAACTCCGCTAAGAAATCTATCAAACAGTGGAAAGTCGTGAATGATATAGCGGAAAGAGGAGTAAAATTAATGGATGAATATAATAAAATACTAACACATGACGAAGATCAAAAACAATTCTTGCTACAAGTAGTGAAAAACTACAGGGCTGTTTACCCTGATAGAAAGAAAGAAACATTGATGAAGTAAGGACAGCTAATGTCTCAAATATCATGCTAGTTTAATTACGCATGCTTGTGGTTATGGTAGGACCTACGGGGGAGCTTTCCACATTAAAAAAAGCAATGCGCCTTGTACTGTACCCCCTGGGTGGTGTGGAAAAATTTGACAATTTGAGTCGTTCTGTCAATTTTTAATTGCTGGTAGCAACCCCTAAAAATTAAAAATTTGCTAAAATATTTTAGGATAGTTGTTTTTATGCTGAAATGAACCATTTAAAGGGTTGAACACATTAAAATATAAAAAAAATTTTTTTACCCCATATTTGAATCACCCTAATATATATATATATATATATATATATATATATGAGAATAAAACCACGAAGGAAGGAAACACAAAATGGTGCTCAAGCGCTTTCGTCTAATGACATCCTCAGGAACACTGAAGTACATAAAAAGGTTAAGCCTATATATAGGTTACAGAAAGAAAAAAAAAGAAAAAATAAATAACATACATACACACACACACATATATATATATATATATATATATATATATATATATACATATCTATATATACAAATACATACATACATACATACATACATATATATACAATAAACAGAGAAGTAAAAATAAAAAATAAAAAATTAAAACCTTAAAGGATTACCAGTGAGGCGTACAGATTTGTAAGGAAAAATATCGATTTTTAGCACAAGATCAAATGGATTATAAAAATACAAATTTATACTGGAACTCTGCCCGGGTTTTAACACACTGCTGCCTATGGTCAGGTTTCGAAATATCTAAAAAAATAAAATGCAAATTAAAAGTTAATAAAGTAGAAGACAAGTTTACCAAAGATTTAATGTTTTACCCTTCTTATCTAAATCTGTTTTAAAGGAATTCAAAATAACAGGATCGAGTTGAAAAAGACCTTTGCTTATGTTGAAGTTATTTGAAAGTTGGATAATGGCAGACTCAAGAATATTTCTATTAACAATGTTGCTTGAATGGAATAAAACTGAAGCATTGTTCCAATCAATACAGTGGGCTAACTCTGACAAATGGACAAAAAGGGCACTGGACAACTGTCCTGTTCTAACGGAATATTGATGCTGTTTTATACGTGTGTGCAAATCCTTTCCCGTCTGACCTATGTGATTCCTTTTACATAGGTCAGACGGGAAAGGATTTGCACACACGTATAAAACAGCATCAATATTCCGTTAGAACAGGACAGTTGTCCAGTGCCCTTTTTGTCCATTTGTCAGAGTTAGCCCACTGTATTGATTGGAATAATGCTTCAGTTTTATTCCATTCAAGCAACATTGTTAATAGAAATATTCTTGAGTCTGCCATTATCCAACTTTCAAATAACTTCAACATAAGCAAAGGTCTTTTTCAACTCGATCCTGTTATTTTGAATTCCTTTAAAACAGATTTAGATAAGAAGGGTAAAACATTAAATCTTTGGTAAACTTGTCTTCTACTTTATTAACTTTTAATTTGCATTTTATTTTTTTATATTTCGAAACCTGACCATAGGCAGCAGTGTGTTAAAACCCGGGCAGAGTTCCAGTATAAATTTGTATTTTTATAATCCATTTGATCTTGTGCTAAAATCGATATTTTCCTTACAAATCTGTACGCCTCACTGGTAATCCTTTAAGGTTTTAATTTTTTATTTTTTATTTTTACTTCTCTGTTTATTGTATATATATGTATGTATGTTTGTATGTATGTATTTGTATATATAGATATGTATGATATATATATGTATATATATATATATGTGTGTGTGTATGTATGTTATTTATTTTTTTTTTTTTTCTTTCTGTAACCTATATATAGGCTTAACCTTTTTATGTACTTCAATGTTCCTGAGGATGTCATTAGACGAAAGCGCTTGAGCACCATTTTGTGTTTCCTTTCCTTCGTGGTTTTATTCATCATAAATATTTTTCACGTGTTACCGTGAAATAATTTTCATATATATATATATATATATATATATATATAAGGGGCGTCCATATAAGAGCTTGCCTAGGGCGTCAAATACCCTTGTGCCACGGTATATATATATACTGTAATATTGGGTGTTTGCTTTTATCAAGATGATGTCCTCATAGAAAATCAGAAACATATGTGGGACCCTGGGAGAGTTGTGTAAGGAATGGGGACCCCCAACCATCTTGCACAGGGCCCCTCAGAAGCTAGGGCCGGCCCTGCTCATTGGTGGTCTGTTTAAAGAAAATTTTTTAGTACTGTGCCTTTTTTATTTTAGGGGGTGCCCTTTTTACTTTGGAACCCCCCTTACTGAAATGCTTAGATCCGCCCTTGAGTAAGAGCAGACATGATTGAAACCTATAAAATGATGAATGGATATTATGATACAGATGTGTACAACTTGGTCCAACTGTGGAGATTCTACGAAGTGTCCAGGAACACGGGGTCACAGCCAGAAATTATATCCGAAATTAGCAAATACTAGTAGAAGAAAGGAATCTCTTTTGCTGAGAGCAGTGAAAGTTTGGAATATCTAACTGAGGAGGTTGTCTCATCTATAACAATAAATACCTTTAAAAATAGATTAGACAAACTCTGGGAGAAGCAGGATATATTGTATGATGACTTCACAGCTGATATATTATATAGCACCACAAGCACGTAACAAATCAATGAGTCCAGTATACATTAGAGGAACCTTGAGGATCCTGAACTGGAAATCAATTATAAGTAGAAGCAGGGGTGTAAAAAGTACTAAAATATGTTACTCAAGTTCACGTACAAGTACTTTATCAAAAAGTTACTCAAGTACAAGTAAACGTAACCATCCTGAAATTTACTTGTTAGAGTAAAAAATTATCTGCTGAATAAAGTACTCAAGTAACGAAAGTAAAAAGTACTCAGTGGTAATTGTCCCTCTTAAAAGAAAAAACATATGGAACTTATAATTTATGGTAATGTTAAATTAGAGTAGGCTTGGTTTAGCACTGACGAGTGACAAGGCAGCTGCTGCATAAAAATAATTTTTTTTTCTAAATCATGCCTGCCAAGTTATGGGGTGCGTCTTATATGCCAGTGCGTCTTATATGACGGGAAATATGGTACATATTAGGTTAATGTAATGTACTAATAGGTTAATATTATTATTAGCCTATTGTTGCTATGGAGCCACTTCATTTTACATCACATTAGCATTACTACACATTTTTCTATTAATTATGTATCCCACGTAAAGAATGAAGAAACACTTACCTCAACATGCTTCTTTAAGTTTGATGGGGGGTTTATGTCTGCCGTCACTTTCACCGACTTCGGGAGACACAGCAGACATTGTAGCGACACAGAGTTCTTATTAAAACTTTTCATTTTAAACAGTGTAGAGATATGGCCAAGGATGGCCATTATCTTCAATGGAAATGTCGGCCATCCTGGAGGATTCTGCAGTCTGTACAGATAACACAAACACAACCTTGAAACTAACGCGGGAATAGAGTGACGCTTGTGACTTGGCAAGGGGCCAGCCTGCTGATGCACGTGATTGGCTGATTAAAATACCGCGCACAACTTGCGTTTTGACTGGCTGGCGGCTGCCACAAATTTGAGTTTTAAGAATAATAACGAAATGGATAAAATGAATTGTACTTGAGTAAAAGTACAAATAATTCTCCAAAAAATTACTTAAGTTAGAGTAAAAGTACTTGAAAATACAGTATAAAACTTTTTAAAAAGTAGATACTAGAAAAAGTTACTTACAGTAAGTATGGTACTTAAGTAAAATTACTTCGTTACCTTTACACTCCTGATTATAAGTATAAGTAATGTAATGCCGCCACCTAGGTTATAAATACTCGTAAGTTAAGTTAGGATTAGAGACAGTGGCGGCGGAACGTTTCCCATTAAGAGGGGGCTCCAACCATATGAGCAGGCTAACTTGAAAGTGAACAACCTACCCCATTTGTTCTCATTTCAGTGGATTGGGGCCACTTCATCTTGCATATCCACCCCTTTTTGTGTAATATAAAGCAACTGGTCATAGAAATCAGAATTCAGGATGGTCCTACATGTGATGCCCAATGCTGTACAAAAGACATTTAAGGAGCAGGGACTCGAGCCAAAAAACGACACCTCTTTGGGGGTCCAAGATAATTTCACAGCAGTCGCTAATCATAGCCTTGCATATCTTTACAGGGTGTTTCAGGAGGAGAGGTCAATACTTCGGGAGGTGATAGTATCGGTCATTGTGAGAAAAAAAAATTTATATGAACATGTGTCTAATTCTGAGTGGTTACGGAGATAGAGCTGTTTGAATCTACAAATACAAAAGCATTGTTAATGGTAATCAAGAAAGAGAAACCAATTACTGTTTCTAACATTTAATGTTTAAACATTGGCATTTTTAATGGTATCAGATACAGAAATGAAACCGTCGACGGTATTTTGCACCAGCAACTGTTGCACTTCCATCGCAAAAACCGTAGACATACACCATATCTGCATATTCAGCATGTGTGAAGGTGTGTGTCATTCTTAACACTGCTTCAAACACCAAACAATGTCACTCACAACAGTCAACTGTCGATTGGCTTATGTTACATGCTTACAATACAGCTTACATGGTTCAAGGTTATAGGGGAGGGAAGGGGGAGGAAGAGCTGCGCGCGCATCAGATTCAAACAGCTCTATCTCCGTAACCATTCAGAATTAGACACATGTTCATATGAACTTTTTTTCTCACAATGACCGATACTATCACCTCCCGAAGTATTGACCTTTCCTCCTGAAACACCCTGTATAGTTGTAGAGGTCAGACAAAGAAATTCCTTTCCCCGCCATTCCTAAACATTATAAAATCAAAACAAAGGCTACACACGTGGGCATGAAACAGGCCCACACAGGAAACACAGATTTTGTAGTGTTTCCCAAAACCACCAGAGGACGTCACCAAGGCCTATAAACTGCAGTTTCTTCCTCAAATCATTCTCACTTCTTACTTGCCATTTCCTCGTCTTGGTCGTTACGTCTCACTCTCAGCACCTTCGTCAGTAGCACCACTCGTCAAGCCACCCGCTCTCCGGCCTTCGCCGGAGAGCGGCCCGCTATTCATTCAAGGCTCCGGTCGAGCATACACAAAGTCTATCATCAAGTAAGGCCAGTCTGCCTGCAGAAGCAGTCTTTCGAAGCCCAGGTCCGTAAACCTTCTAGTAGGCTACAACCGACAAATCTCACTCCGCTCTTTACTTCTCCTCGTGAATCTCTCTTCACGTAGCGCCGCTTCGACCTCAACCGGCCTCAGTCCTTCAAGTCACACTTCAACCATACATGAAACGAAGCAACAATTGAGGCGACTCTACAATGCCATCCTGCAAGAAACAACATCACTGCTGTAGGCGCTTTCCGTTGGCCTCTTTTCAACACGTCTCCACCGGATATCGACACTCATCCTCTCGCCGGTAAGGCCAGTCTGACTACAGAAGCACCCTTCGAGGCCCAGGCCCTCTACAGTCTCCAAGGTCATTACGGCAAAACGCAATACGGTCAAACCTTCACCTAGGCCTACAGTCTCCAAGGTCATCATTCGTCAGCCAGACTCCTTACTGAGCGGACGCATTCCCTGGGCTCTCTGATATTGTTTCTACTTTTGAATATTGCCGATTAATTTACTTTTGGAAAGTTCTGAATTTTATATACTTGCGTTTATATTCGCATTGTTATAGTTAAGTAACTGAATATTAGTGGTTTTCAGTGATTTAGAAATTTTCATTGTGTGCCGGCTTAATTTAACTTAAACTTGTGACAGTTATAAACTTTAACTAATTTAACTTACGCGATGCTGTCGCAGAAAGCGTCGTGTGCTAGGTGTGGGGTTAATCGGTGGTATACGGATTTTAAGGATTACAACGGCGGTCCTATGGCGATTACCGAGAGATCGGTTTGTTTCTTTTGTGATTTAAGGGAGAAATAGTTGATATAAAACGTAGTGTACGCGAGGTGACGGACAGACTTGCAACGCTTGATGAAGGCAGGGGTAGGGTTACAGGTGACAAAGGCCGAACCTATACTAACGTTGAAGACGTTAGTAATTTGAAGGGTGAGGTGCGTAACCCAGTTTCTAGTTTAGGTAGCTTATCGGGAAGGTTAGACAGAGTTGAGGAAGGGGTTAAGGTTGGTCCGAGATTAGTAGGCGGGGAGGGATTTAAAGAAGTTAAGGGTGGAGCTAGGCCACGCACGTTAGGTGATAGGAATCCCCCCCCTATCGAGGTTTCGAACCCTTTCGCCCAGTTGGATAGGGATGTGAACGAGGAGGAAACTATTTTAATTGGGAACTCTTTAGTGCGCCATATGGATAAAGAGTTCGTTGAACGGAATCCAACCAAGCGGAGGAGGGTCTGTCTACCAGGGGCCAGGGTTGACAATTATAGACGAAGAAGATAGGATTGATGTTGCCTCCCGGTACTCGATGTTGATGACGATGGTAGGGGGCAATTAGGTCCCTGAAGGTAAGGTCAGATAGGTCTTTAGTTCTAGATATTACCCCTAGGCACGGTTTGGTCTTAGGATTACACCCAAAACAATATTTTTGAATACTAAATTAGGATAGATTTGTGCTGAGGAAAATGTACCCTTCGTAAAGTTGTGTTCAAAATTTAGTGATCCTAGCCTTTTTATAAAAGATGGGTGCATTTCAATGAAATAGGGAATGCTAGGCTAGGTAGGTTAATCGATGAGAACGTTCGAAAGCTGTATAGGTCGAAGCCTTCTTTAAACGTTGTGGGTCCGGGAAACGCGGGCCCGACGTGAAAAATAGTTTAAAACGCCGATCCGTGGTAAAAAATAATTTAAACGTCTTTTATTGTAACGCGCGTAGTATTAGAAATAAATTGAAGGAATTTAAGGCGATAATTTATTCCGGGAACTAGGATATAGTTGCTATAACCGAAACTTGGTTAAATACCGTGACTCAGGACTTGTTGGGGGAACTTGATATAGCGGGGGATGTTAAACTTTTTACTAATGATAGGTTTTGCTGTACATTCGTAATTCCCTTAGGGCTATCGAGGTTAAGATAGATTTTCCGGCAGCAATTAATGCGATATGCGTTGAAGTTAGGGCGCGTAGTATTAGTTTTATTTTTGTTGTTTATAGACCTCCCGTTCAATCCCTCGATACTGACACTAGATTTTACTCACTTCTTTGTAACTTTATTAATAACACTAGGGAACAACATTTTTGTTTCTTGAAAATTATTTGGTGTTTCTTATAGAACGTTTGATGCTGATTCCAAATATGGTTTCAGAATCTTTCTATCACCCATAGTTTTCGAGAAAATAATATTTCCATTTACTCAGAGTTTTCCCAAAATATTAGTTAAAATTAAGTGTACTAATTTAATTTTACTTTCTTTTTTTTTCAGGTTAACTATATTTAATAGTATTTTTTGCATTAAAAAAATATAGCTATTTAAACAAACAGATTTTTAATAAAAATAATTTTTTTTCAAGTTTTGCTCAAATTTTAAAATTTTTCATAGTAGAAAAAATTGGTTTTTCATTCCAAAAAGTTTTCCGTGATTTCAATAATTTTCCGCCAGCATGAATCGAAACTGTATTAATCCCAGAGATACATTTTGCTACGTATGTGGAGAACTGACCATAATGGCACAGAGGAAGACACTCGTGAAGAAGGCTTACGAACTTTATTTTGAATGTAAGGTAGGCGACCAAGACAAATCGTGGGCACCTCATATCTCATGCATTTCCTGTGCCGCACTCTATAGGGGTTGGATTAAAGGTACCCGCAAATCTATGCCATTTGCCATACCAATGATTTGGAGAGAGCCCAAGGATCACCTAACGGATTGCTATTTTTGTATGACTAACGTTTCAGGATTCTCTGCCAAAAATAAACATAAAATTCAATACCCAAATCTTGCATCTGCCATGAGACCAGTACTACATGACGATGATAACCCAATTCCAACTCCCCCAAAGTCATGGACACTGGATGAAGAGTCTGAAGTTGAACCAATGGAAATTGATGACACTAAAGATACAAACTTTCAGCAACCTGAATCAAATAAACCACGTATGATAACGCAGGTTATGTTGAATGATCTCGTGAGAGATTTGGACTTTCCGAAAAAGAAAGCGGAATTATTGGGCTCCAGGTTACGTGAATGGAATTTGCTGGCAAAAGATACAAGCATATCGGCGTTCCGCACTCGCCAAAAAGATCTGATGCAGTATTTCTCCTCGTCAGGTGGTTTATGCTACTGTAATAATGTAAATGGACTGCTGTTAACTCTCGGTCATGAGCACAAATCTGAAGATTGGCGTTTATTTATTGACTCTTCGAAGCTAAGCCTCAAGGTTGTACTACTTCACAATGGAAATAAATACCCTTCCATTCCTGTAGGGCACGCTGTCCACATGAAGGAATCTTACGAAAATATGAAACTCATCCTTCAGCAGATTAATTATGACCAGTTTCGTTGGTATATATGCGTGACCGGACAGCTCATACCAGGACAACACATACCCGGACAACTTATACCGGACAACTCAGACCCGGACAACTCATACATAGGACAACTCATACCTAGGACAACTCATACTAAGGACAACTCATACCCTATTCAACAATTACCACCCCAATGTTGATCTTTTCATCTATATCCACCCCGAAAGTTTAAACTCTGCAAATTAACCAAAATATGATACGAAAACAATAACAACAAATTTATTATTTATTGCAAACATATAATAAATAGAGAACCATTATTTACATAGGATAAAATTTGAATGACCGGTTAGGTCAACTGTACGCCCTTGACGATTGGTTAGGTTTAGTCGTGATATTTTCGTTAGTTTTAAAGAAAATATCACGACTAAACCTAACCAATCGTCAAGGGCGTACAGTTGACCTAACTGGGCATTCAATGAACCCAACCGGGTATTCAGTTGACCTAACCGGGCATTCAATGAACCTAACTGGGCATATATATATATATATATATATATATATATATATATATATATATACTTGCATGAATTTTAAATGTTTAAATTTAATTTTTAATTTTACAAAATAAATGTTTTCATTAATTTTTCATTTTTTTTTCTGGTCTTATGTATGAGTTGTCCTAGGTATGAGTTGTCCTAGGTATGAGTTGTCCTAGGTATGAGTTGTCCGGGTATGAGTTGTCCTGGTATGAACTGTCCTAGAACCGTATATATGTGGGGATTTAAAAGTCGTCGCGCTTCTTCTGGGAATGCAGCTCGGTTATACGAAGTTCTGCTGCTTCCTTTGTGAATGGGACAGCAGAGCCAGAGATTCGCATTATTTTGTAAAGGATTGGCCACTTCGTCAAAAATGTATCCCAGGACTGAACAATGTGTCTCATGAACCCTTAGTTGACCCCAAGAAAATATACTTACCGCCACTTCACATCTGTTAGAAAATCTAGAAGAGGAAGAACCATTGTTGTCCCAAGGCGATATGATGACTAAGCTGATTGATGCAGCATTGCTTGTATATAAGTTAAGGTGTATATATATCCATCTCATAATTGTAAGGTTAGTGAAAAATTCACTTAATTTAGAGCTAGCATTTTTGGGCTCTTGTGGCATCAGTGTTTGGGACTCTGGTGGCATCATTTTGGGGTGCTGCGCGTCCTTTCTACTCGTTTGTGGGATGTCGTACGTACAGGGTGTGGTCTGATAGAGAGCTCTCTTGCAATTCAGTTACGTTGTTTAGATACAAGATTGTTGCATCGTGCAATAGTCCAGGTTGCGTTGTTGTTGCAAGGTTGAGAAAGAAGACCATAAATAGTACCCCTTTTGTTTTTATATTAAATTCATGTAACTAAGGTCTAAGGTAGGCCCGCATCGAGTCAGCAACCCTGAGGTAGGACCTAATAGGATCTCAAATCCGTAAGTTTTAATTTTAGCTTAACTTGGGCTGTAGGTAGAACTGGCCCTTTAGAATTTGGCCGTTCACGGCTCAGCTGGGATTTTGAACCCAACAAATAAATAAAATAACATGGTCCTTCAGAACCGGATTCTAGCCCAAGACTGAGTCAGTGACTATTTTTCGGCAAAGCTCTGATTGTGCAAATTGTAGCCCAAGTTAGGCCTAGACGGGTTGAGTATTATTGAATTAAGGTCCCAGGGTAGAAAGTTTGGTCGCCCAATTGCGAAACTTGGCCAGTCGTCTGTCGTCGTTTTTGGCCTACATTTTACCGGTTTGGTTAATTTTGGGTTATTATTGAATTAAGGTCCCAGGGTAGAAAGTTTGGTCGCCCAATTGCGAAACTTGGCCAGTCGTCTGTCGTTGTTTTTGGCCTACATTTTACCGGTTTGGTTAATTTTGGGTTATTATTGAATTAAGGTCCGAGGGTAGAAAGTTGGTTGCCCAATTGCGAAACTTGGCTAGTCGTCTGTCGTTGTTTTGTCCTACATTTTACCGGTTTGGTTAATTTTGGGTTATTATTGAATTAAGGTCCTGGGTGGAAAATTTGGTATTCCATACTGGTGTTTGGTTAGTACCCCACCCAGCAATTCAGTTTATTTGAAAGTAAAATTAGCGTTTGATCAGTTTGGTTAAGTATTTCTGCCAATTCAGCTCATTTGGCATTGAGCCCAATTGTTGTTTGCATTGAAGATGAGTGCATCTGAATTGAACAAATTTATAAAAAGGAGAAGTGCCTACAAAGGTCTAATTACAAAGGTCATTGCCACTATAGATTCTGCCATAGAGCAAGAGGATTTACGCTTAGTGACTGCGCAGCTTTCCATATTAGAAACTAAAAAGGTTGCTCTAAGTGAGGTAAATATTAAAATTGAGGCTCTTATAGAAGAGGATGAAATAGAAAATAACATAATTTACTTTGAAGAGATTATTGATGATATAATTAAAGTAGGCCTCCGAGCAAAAGAGTTTAGCAGCTCAGTACAGTTAGAGACCAGGTCTAATAGTAAAACACAACACTCAACAAATGATGTTTGTGAAGTTAAGGTTAACAGATCTGTAGTTCAATTACCGAGGCTTGTACTCAAACCATTTTCTGGGAGTATTCAGGAATGGCAAGGATGGGCAGACAGTTTTCAATCAGCAGTTCATTCTAGTCAAGTGTTAAGTGCCGTGGAGAAGTTTAATTATTTGCAGTCCCTCTTGGAAGGGGAGGCAGCAAAGACTATAGCAGGATTAGCATTAACAGAGGCTAATTATAATGTGGCTTGGGATATATTAAAGAAACGGTTTGGTAAGCCAGAGATCTTAATTAAAAGCCACCTCTGTGCACTTTTAGCTATACCTCCTGTTAATAATCCTAATAGTGTCAAGGAGTTACGGCAGTTATATGATGAATTTGAAATTAGAACTAGGTCCCTGGATAACTTGGGTGTAGGAATGGAAAGGTATGGTATAATGTTGGTTCCTACACTGGAGTCTAAATTGCCTAGCTCAATTTTGCTTGAATTAAGTAGGGGACATTCTACAGAACATGTGTACATCCCCCTTCAGCAGATGTTAAGTCTTTTAGGTACAGAATTAGCAAGACGAGAGGGAATTGAGTTTGCACAGTGGGATGGTAAACAAGGGGACAAAGGCAGGCACAGCACCAAAGTTTCCACAAAAAGGAATAACCCAGGTACAGTGTCAGCTCTACATGCATCCTCTGAGAATAAATTAAAGGGAATCAAGGAATGCATATTTTGCGAAGGCAACCACAAGTCATATAAATGTGAGGTGGCTGAGGCATTACCCTTTGAGGAGAGAAAGGACAGGGTAACTAAGTCCACAGCATGTTTTAAATGTTTTTTGAAAGGTCACAGAGCAAGGTTTTGTAAGTTTAAAATTTTGTGCAAAAAATGTCATGGTAGGCATCAGCCATTATTGTGTGAACACACTCCTAGTAGGCCTACCCCAGAAGTAGAGACATCAGTGGCACATGCCACTGCTATGGAAGGGAGTAAAAGTAAAGGAGGATTATTGCAAACAACTGCAGCCTTATTAATTGGGAATGAGGGAGAAGCTACTGTAAGAGTGTTGTTTGATAGTGGTAGCCAGTGTAGTTTTATTAAGACCAGAATTTCCAGAAAATTGAAGTTTAAAGAACTTAAGAGGGAAAATTTAAGAATTTCTGGGTTTGGGGGTTCCGTTCAAAACCGAACCAAATTTAAGAAGGTAGAAGTTCTGGTTAAAGGGTTGTTACCGCAAAGTCCCACTATCAAGGTCCAAGCTGTAGAGATTGAGGAACTTTGTGCTCCAGTCACTACTTGTTTAGATATGGCATGTGTCCAAGAATTGCAAGTTAAAGGAATTAATTTGGGCAATAATAAGTTTGAAGGAACAGAAGATATTAGTCTTTTGATTGGAGCTGACTACTATTGGGACTTCATCACCGGTAATATTGTCCGCACATCTCGAGGCCCGGTCGCTATTGAAGGTAAACTAGGCTGGATGCTACATGGTAGTTATTGCAATGAAATGGAAGTTAAGGCTCTTTTTCTTAAGATTGAGGAGAACAGCCATGGTCTGGAAAGGCATTTGAAAGCGTTTTGGGAACTTGAATCTATTGGCATAAGGACAAACAGGCAAGTACAGTGAACAATGATGTTTTAGAGCAATTTGAAAAAGGGATTGGGTTTAGAGATGGTTGCTATGAAGTTGGCCTACCATGGAAGGATTCTTGCAAACCCGGTTCAAACCTTCAGCTAGCTAATCGGAGGTTGGAGACTTCATTGTACAGGCTAAGAAAAAATGAGGAGTTGTTAATTGAATACAATGAGGCCATCCTAAGTTATGTAAGGGAGGGCTATGCTGAAAGGGTGCAAGGTGAGCTGGTGAGCCAGGAGGCACATTATCTGCCACACCATGCAGTGGTACGGTGAGACAAAACTACCACCAAACTGAGGGTAGTTTTTGATGGCTCAGCCAAGGACAAAGGTGGTGTGTCCTTGAATGACTGTTTGGATGCTGGGCCAAATTTAAATGCAGATTTATTTTCCTTGTTACTGAGATTCAGGTTTGGTAGAGTAGCATTGACTGCAGATGTGAAGCAAGCCTTTTTGCGGATAAAGTTAAAACCAGAGGACAGAGATGCAGTAAGGTATCTGTGGGTGGATACGAAAGACTTGTTGGAAAATGAACCTAAGGTTCAAGCATATAGAATGAAGTCAGTGTTGTTTGGCCTCAGCTCTAGTCCATTTCTGTGGCAGCTACTATGCAGTACCATTTTAATAAATATTCTGAAGTCTATCCTAACACTATTGAACACATAAGGAAAAATTTTTATGTTGATGATTTGCTGTGTTCCGTGGATAATACAGAAATGGCTAAACAGATATTCATGGAGGCTAGAGCTATAATGAGGGAGGCTGGCATGGAGCTTAGAAAATGGCAGACCAATCATTCGCAATTACAAGAGTTTATGAGTCATTCCTGTGTAGTACCTGATGCAGCAGAAAGTATTGAGGATTCTGGTATTAAGGAGTTGTGGGCAATAGACGCAAAGGTGCTAGGCATTGTTTGGCAGCAAGATGATGATTTGTTTACCTTCAATGGGAAATCTTTAGTAGAGCTGGCTGAGAATGAGACAAGGTGGACAAAACGTACAGCTCTTAGTTTGGCTTCAAAGGTCTTTGATCCTCTTGGATTCCTGGCTCCATTTGTGATAAAGTAAAAATTTGGTTTCAGAGCCTCTGGGAAATTGGACTTGGATGGGACCAAGAGTTACCTGATCATATGGTGGTAAGGTGGAAATATTGGTTCAAAGAATTGGCACATCTTGGAGACATTGAAATCCCAAGATGGTACTTTGGAGAGTTGAACAATAGTCCAGACAATTTGGAGCTGCACATCTTTGTGATGCAAGTGAGGAAGCCTATGCAACTTGTATTTATATAAGAGGCGCATTGCAAGAGGAAGTAAGTTGCAGGTTGGTTGCTGCAAAGAGCAGAGTAGCACTTTGAAAAGGCTTTCTGTTCCAATGTTGGAATTGATGGGTGCAGTTATTGCTAGTCGGCTTGCAGTTATAGTGCAAAAGTCTTTGGCCCTCTCTGAAATTCCAAGCTATTATTGGACAGACTCCACTATAGTTTGGCACTGGTTAAGAAGCCAGGCAAGGAAATGGAAACCATTTGTTGCCAATAGGGTGGAGGAAATTCAAGCGCACACAGATCCCAAGCAATGGAAGCATTGTCCAGGCACCCAAAACCCCGCTGATTTACCAACACGAGGAATTTCAGTGAAAGATCTTGCACAGTCAAGTTTGTGGTGGAATAGGCCGGAGTGGCTAAAACTTGGAAGTGAAAACTGGCCTTCTAATCAGCCTATTGTAGGAGAATGCCAGGCTGAAGAAGCATGGGTGAGTGAGGTGAGAAAATGCGCTGTGAACAGTTGTCAAGTTATGCAGCAGGACCCCATATTGAGGCTTGAGGACATTAGCAGTCTGAAAGGTTGTTAAGAGTGACAGCATGGGTATATAGATTTACCAACAACATTAAGGAGAAACAAGAAGGGAAGGAATTCTGAACAGTAATGAGATTCAGCAAGCCAGGAAATACTGGGTGGTATATATGCAGAAGGAAAAATTTGGTGAAGAGAGAGAATTGCTCACCAGCCATCCATTACAGGTTCTACCAACACATTCTGCGCTCAAGGGTTTGGATGTGTTTTTGGATCAGGATTTATTGAGAGTAGGAGGTAGACTACAGTTTTCTGGGCTTCCAGAGGAGAAAAGACATCCAATTTTGCTACCTTCTGGGGGGCACTTTGTGGGCCTTTTGATCCTGGATACTCATCATAAGCTGTTACATGCTGGAGTTAGAGAAGTGATAATAGAGATTAGACAACAATTTTGGATTCCCAAAATTAGACAAGTAGTAAAAAAGGCCTTGCATAAATGTGTGGTTTGCAAGCGTTGGAGTGCAAAGCCTTATTATGAAAAGGTGGCTCCACTTCCAAGAGAACGGTGTGTCTATACTGCCCCATTTGATGTAGTGGGAGTAGACTTTGCAGGGCCAGTCTGTGTATGAGCGAGGGGAGTCTAACAAAGGTTATATATGTCTTTTCACCTGTGCTACCACCAGAGCAATCCATTTGGAGTTGGTAAGCAACTTAAGTAGTGATGTATTTCTTTTGGCCTTTAAAAGGTTTGTGAACAGAAGGGGTTTCCCAAATAAAATCATATCGGATAATGCAAAAACCTTCAAAAGGGCTGCAAAGGAACTCCAAGAAATTTGGTCCTTGCTAAAAGAGGAAGGATTCCAATCTTACTTTTCACACCAAGGGTACAGTGGGAGTTTATTGTTGAGAGCACCATGGTGGGGAGGATTTTGGGAAAGGCTAGTGAGAAGTGTAAAGTGTCCATTAAAGAAACTTTTAGCTAATGCTCATTTGAGCAAAGAAGAATTCTGCACTGTTTTATGTGAAGTAGAAGCAATGGTGAACAGTAGGCCTATCACTTTGTTTACAACAGTATGCAGGATGCAGAGCCATTGACACCAAATCATTTTCTTTGTGGTAAACGATTAACATCAAGCCCCAGTGTGCCAGAAGACTTGCAGCCTATCCAGAGCACTCAAGGAGAGTTAACCAGACGGTTCAGGTACCTTGAAGAGCTACAAGATCAGTTATGGAAGAGGTGGCAGATGGAATACTTGCCAGAACTCAATTATTACCCATCAGGCAAGGTAAAGGGCTCCAATGCAAATTGTATCAAGGTGGGAGAAGTGGTAATGATTGGGGATGAAAGACCAAGGCAATGCTGGAAGCTTGGCATAATTGAAGAGTTGTTTGTTGGCAAAGATAATTTAGTTAGGTCTGCACTGGTAAAGACTTCAGGAGGAAAGTTAAAGAGACCTATACAAAAACTCTATGCTTTAGAAATCAGCAAAAACACAGATAGTCAAGATGAAACATTTGAGTTACAGCCTCATGGAGAAGGCTTGGCTAACCTTGCAGAAGGTAACGACAACAATGCCTCTTCAGTGGGGAGTGTTAGAAAATCTAGAAGAGGAAGAACCATTGTTGTCCCAAGGCGATATGATGACTAAGCTGATTGATGCAGCATTGCTTGTATATATTAAGTTAAGGTGTATATATATCCATCTCATAATTGTAAGGTTAGTGAAAAATTCACTTAATTTAGAGCTAGCATTTTTGGGCTCTTGTGGCATCAGTGTTTGGGACTCTGGTGGCATCATTTTGGGGTGCTGCGCGTCCTTTCTACTCGTTTGTGGGATGTCGTACGTACAGGGTGTTGTCTGATAGAGAGCTCTCTTGCAATTCAGTTTGGTTGTTTAGATACAAGATTGTTGCATCGTGCAATAGTCCAGGTTGCGTTGTTGTTGCAAGGTTGAGAAAGAAGACCATAAATAGTACCCCTTTTGTTTTTATATTAAATTCATGTAACTAAGGTCTAAGGTAGGCCCGCATCGAGTCAGCAACCCTGAGGTAGGACCTAATAGGATCTCAAATCCGTAAGTTTTAATTTTAGCTTAACTTGGGCTGTAGGTAGAACTGGCCCTTTAGAATTTGGCCGTTCACGGCTCAGCTGGGATTTTGAACCCAACAAATAAATAAAATAACAACATCAAACTTGGTATCATGAAAAATTTTGTCAAAGCAATGAACAAGGAAGATGAGGCATTCAAATATTTGAAGAAAAAGTTTTCACGACTTAGCGATGCAAAAATAAAAGAAGGGATCTTTGTTGGTCCCCAAATCAGAGAGCTCATGAAAGATCAAAAGTTTGATGATGCCTTGAGAGGAAAAGAAAAAGTGGCATGGGAGGCCATGAAGAATGTTGTCACAAATTTTCTAGAAAACATCAAAGCCTCTAACTATGAAAAAATAGTGCAAGACATGATTGAAGCATATAGGTTATTGGGATGTAATATGTCACTAAAAATCCATTTCTTGCACTCCCATTTAGATTTCTTCCCTGAAAACCTCGGCGACGTAAGCGATGAGCATGGAGAAAGGTTCCACCAAGATATAGCTACTATGGAGAAACGCTACCAAGGGAGGTGGGATCCGGCAATGTTAGCTGATTACTGCTGGACATTGATGCGAGAAGCTCCTAATAAAAACTACAAGAGAAAATCAGTGACAAAGAAATTTTAAGAAGAATATTTTAAATGCCAATCTGCCACTAATATAATTTTTATGAAGTATTTTTACTAACTTCTATACACTTTTTGAATAAATATTAAAATACAAATTTCTCAGTAACCTTGGGTGATAGAGAAATTCTACGGCTATATTCGGAATCAGCGGAAAAAAATCCTATAGGACCGACCTGTTCACGTCCAAGAAACAAAAAAAAAGTTAAAATTTGTTCCCCAGTGTAATCCGAATAGTATAATTGTTGGAGACTTTAACTGCTCTAATGTTAATTACGAGACTTTTACTGGTAATGAGGGAGGGTTTCAGACTGGTTGAGTTCATGGAAGATAATTTTTTACGACATGGTTACCGAACCAACGTACGGTGACAATATCTTAGACGTGGTGATGACGAACGACGATAATATAGTCGAAGGTTTAGAAGTAGGTGAGAGTTTGGGATGTAGCGATCATCAAATTATTAGGTTTAAGCTATTGATAGAAAACAGTAAGGATAGTAACTTAATAGAAGTCCCCGATTTTCGTAGGGCTAATTTTGATAGTTTTGCGGACAGGATGAGAGTAGTGGACTAGGATAATTTATTTATGGGTAATGACGCAAATTTTCATTGGGAGGCGTTTAAAGAAAGTTTTATGAATATCGAAAGGGAGTTTATTCCTTGTAGGCCCAAGTGGTGGACTAGGGAAACGGGCGAGTTCATAAACGAGCGTAACAGAGCGTATAGAATTAATAACCGTAATGGCATCGTAGCTAACTTTAATAGATATATCGAGCTTAGACGTCAGGTTAAAAGATCTGTTAGGAATGCTAAGCGTAATTTAGAGATACTTATAGCTGCGGATAGGATAGTAAACATAATCCCAAAAAGTTTTTTGACTACGTCAATAATCGTAAGCCGATAAAAGATAACATAGGCCATCTCGTGGACGCTAACGGCGCTTTGGCTTCCGACGCTCAAGCGATAGCGGGTATTTTCAACAACTTTTTTGCCACTGTTTTTATCGTAGGAGACGTAAATAATGTCCCCAACGTGGACGATATCGTTCCATTTAGTCACTGGGGGTGCAAGCCAGCACAACTCAGTGCCGGTCCCAAGCCCGGATAAATGGTGAGGGTTGGCGTCAGGAAGGGCATCCGGCCGTGAAAGATTTTGCCAAAACCAAGAATGATGAGCCAAATTCATAACCTCGGAAAATGCCAGGGCGTACTCCGTATGCGACGCGCAGGGGCCTCGCCTGACCCCCACGAGAAATGGACGAGGGCTGCCGAGTCGAGGACGGGCTCGGGTAAAGAAGCTAGTCCGAGTGGTTAGAGTTGGGACGTTGAATGTAGGCTCTATGGCTGGGAGAGGAAGGGAGGTGGCGGATTTGATGGAGAGACGGTGTGTGGGAGTATTGTGTGTGCAGGAGACGAGGTGGAGAGGAAATAAAGCAAGGGAGCTGGGAGGGGGATATAAGTTGCTTTATAGTGGAACGAATGAACAGGGTAGAAACGGTGTTGGTATAGTGCTGTCAGAAGTGCTGAAGGATAGCCTGGTGAGTGTGAGTAGAAGGAGCGATAGAGTGATGAGTGTTAAGCTGGGCCTTGACGAGATGACGGTGAACATCGTGAGTGCGTATGCCCCCCAAGCTGGCTGTGAAGGTGTAGAAAAGGAAGTGTTTTGGAATCAGTTGGATCAAGAACTTGGTGCGATACCAGAAGGGGAAAAAGTGATCTTGGGTGGAGACCTGAATGGCCATGTGGGAAGAAGTAGAGAGGTGATTGAGAGGGTGCATGGTGGTTGGGGCGTGGGAGAGAGAAATGAAGAAGGGGAAAGGGTGGTGGATTTCGCGATGGCGTTTGATCTAGCGATAGTCAACACCTTCTTCCAGAAAAAAGATAACTAGTTTGTGACCTATAGGAGCGGAGGAAGAGAAAGCCAGATAGACTTTCTAATGTGCAGGAGATCCCATTTGGAAGAAGTTAAGAACTGCAAAGTCATAAACGGGGAAAGCGTGACGGCGCAACATAGAATCCTGGTGATGGATTGGTCGTTTAAGAGTGGTAGGAAAAGAAGGCAAGAACAGGTGACACCTAGGATAAAGTGGTGGGGACTGAAGAAAGAAGACCAGAAAAGGAAATTTGAGGAGAAGGTTTTGGAAGAAGTAAGGTCGTTGGAGAGTGTACAAGAATGGTGGGAGGAGAACAGCCGGGTGATATTGAGAGTTGGTGAGGAAGTACTGGGCAAAACATCAGGTAGAAGACCCCCTGAAGATAAAGAGACGTGGTGGTGGAATGAAGAGGTTCAGGAGGTGATTAAAAGGAAGAAAGATGCTAAAAAGAAGTGGGACACATCTGGTAGACAAGAGGATAGAGAAAGCTATAGGCAGGCGAAAAAGGAGGCGAAGAAGGGAGTGGCAAGAGCCAAGGCGCAGGCGATGGATGAAGTATATAAAGAGTTGGAGACACCGGCGGGAGAGAGAAAGATCCTTAGAATAGCGAAGGCTAGGGATAAGGCGAGTAAAGATTTTACTCAAATTAAACAGGTAAAGGATGGGCAGGGAGTGGTCTTAAAGGATCAGGATAAAATCATGGATAGATGGAAGAGTTATTTTGAACATCTGTTAAATGAGGAAAACCCAAGGGTTATTTTTGAAGATGGTGTCCCAAATCAAGGGTTAACTTCAGGAGTGAGTAGGGAGGAGGTGAAGTGGCGTTGAAAGGAATGAAGAAGGGGAAGGCATTGGGACCGGATGGGATACCAGTGGAGGCGTGGAATTGTTTGGGAGATGAGGGCATAGATCTATTGTGGGATCTGATGCAGAAGATATATGAACAAGAGGAAATGCCGGAGGAGTGGGGGGATAGTACACTCGTACCTATCTACAAAGAGAAGGGGGACATCCAGGATTGTGGAAATTATAGGGGAATAAAGCTTATGTCACACACGATGAAGGTTTGGGAAAGGATTATAGAGAAAAGGTTAAGAGAAGAGACAACCGTGGGGGAAGAGCAGTTGGGTTTCATGCCAGGTAGGAGAACAACTGATGCGATTTTTGCACTGAGGCAGTTGATGGAGAAACACCGGGAGCGACAAAAGGGACTGCACATGGTTTTCATCGACCTAGAGAAAGCATATGATAGAGTGCCACGCCAGGAGGTTTGGAGGTGTATGAGAGAGAAAGGTGTGCCGGAGAAGTACGTTAGGTTGGTGCAAAGTATGTATGAAGGAGCAAGGACCCAGGTTAGGAGTAGTGTAGGTGTAATGGAATGGTTCCCCGTGAGGGTTGGTCTACATCAGGGATCTTCTTTGAGCCCGTACCTTTTTGTTTTGATTATGGATGTGTTGGCCCAGGGGATAAAAGATCAATCCCCTTGGTGTATGCTCTTTGCAGACGATATTGTTCTGTGCAGCAACAGGAGAGAAGTAGTAGAAAGAAAATTGGAGGAATGGAGGAGGGCTTTTGAAGACAGAGGGTTGAAAATCAGCAGAAAGAAAACGGAGTACCTGAGGTTCTACGAAAATCAAGACTCAGAAATTAGTTTAGAGGGAGCGAGGTTAAAGAGAGTAAGTAAGTTTACGTACTTGGGATCGACAGTGGCTGAGGACGGTGAGCTGGACACAGAAATAACACAGAGTGCAATCTGGTTGGAAAAATTGGAAGAAAGTTTCAGGGTGTTGTGTGACCGAAGAATAGGCGCAAGGGTTAAGGGAAAGGTGTATAAGACTGTGGTAAGACCGGCTATGATGTACGGGGCTGAGTCTTGGGCTATAAAGAAAGATCATGAGAAAAGACTAGATGTAACGGAGATGAGAATGCTGAGATGGATGTGCGGAGTGACAAGGTTGGATAGAGTAAGGAATGAAAGGATAAGGGGCACAACAAAGGTTGGAGAAATCTCGAGGAAGATACAAGAAAGTAGACTGAAATGGTATGGACATGTGATGAGAGGGGACGAAGATTATGTGGGTAAGAGAACGATGAATATGGAGGTGCATGGCAGGAGAAAGAGAGGCAGACCGAAGCGAAGGTGGATGGAGAAGGTGGGGGACGATTTGAGGGAGAAGGGTTTGTCGGGGGTAGAAGCCCAGGACCGGGCTGTGTGGAGGAGGCTGGTCAGAAACGCCGACCCCGCATAGAGGCGGGAACGGGCGAAGAGAAAGAAGAGTAGCGAGACTATTTTGAATGATATATCGATAAGATAAAAGATAGCAAGGCTCCAGGCCCTGATGTGTTTTATCCTAGACATTTGAAAGACGTTATAATAGGCCCTTTAACAAAATTTTTAATAAGTCTTCGGAAGCGGGGATTATTCCTGAAGACTTCAAATTAGCTAACGTTACGCCCATTTTTTAAAAAGGCGACCGCACAGTAGCTAGCAATTATAGGCCTATTAGCTTAACGTCAATTGTCGGTAAACTTTTGGAATCCGTAGTTAGGGATCGTATCATCGATCACTTAGAAAGTCGCGATTTGATTAATAGTAGTCAGCATGGGTTTCGACGCGATAGATCTTGTTTAACTAATTTGTTAGAATTTTATAAGGAAATAGTGCGCGAATACAATAGGCATAGAGCGGCACGTTATTTATTTAGACTTTAAAAAAGCGTTCGATACAGTTCCGCATCGAAGATTAATTGCAAAGGTTAAAGCGCACGGTATACGCGGTCAGGTAGTTAACTGGTTAGGGGAATGACTTCGTGCTAGGAAACAGAGGGTTATTGTTAATGGTAGTGAATTGGGGTGGTAGGATGTTGGTAGCGGTGTCCCTCAGGATTAAGTGTTAGGCCCATTGTTATTCGTAATCTACATTAACGATATAGATGTAGGCTTGACCAGTAACTTGTCAAAATTCGCGGACGATACTAAAATAGGCGGTAAAGTTTTTAACGTGGCCGATAGAAATAGGCTCCAAGACGATGTAAATAGGATTATGGAGTGGAAGGATAAGTGACAGATGCAATTTAACGTAGACAAATGTAAAGTTTTGCATATAGGTTCTCATAACAATTACACGTACACAATGGATAATAGACAGTTAGCGAGCGTTGACGAGGAAGTAGATTGAGGCGTACGCGTATCTAAGGATTTAAAAGTTAGGGACCAGTGCCTGGAGTCTTGCGCAAAAGCTAATAGGATGTTAGGCTTCATAGCATGTAATTTTGAATTTAAATCGAAGAATATTATATTGCCCCTTTACAAGTCCCTAGTCAGGCCTCATTTAGAATATCCGTTCAGTTTTGGTGCCCCTATTTGCGTGAGGATATTGATAGGTTAGAAAGGGTTTAGCGTCGCGTCACGAAACTAATTCCGTCATTGCGCAACAATTCTTACGAAGATAGAATTAAAGAGTTAGACTTGCATTCACTCGAAACTAGGAGATTAAGGGGGGTAGCTTATTGAAGTTCTCAAAATCGTTGATAAAATCGATAACGTAAATTTTGACAAAATGTTCACTTTCGATAATAGCAATACTCGTAATAACGGATTTAAGTTGCGTGGCAGACGTTTCATTACTAATATCGCTAAAAACGTTTTTACGTTTAAAGTAATTGGTGGTGGTCGAGGATGAGTCTGTTGACGATGAATGCCAGCTTGTGACATGCCAGCGTGTGATGCCAGCAATAAAAAAAAATAGACTAACACGAACGTAGATGTAGCTCGTAGCGTAAACTAACCCCCTTTTTGTAATACTCTTCCTACTATTTTTTTTGTCCTTTTTCTTCTCTCTCTTTCTTGCATGTCTGTAGTTTGCATGGTATGACAGTGTTTGAGTTAAGACTGTGTTTGCATGGTTTGTAAGCGTTCTTATTTTACTTCTTTTCATCTTTCACCCCTTTCCTATCCTCTTCGATTATTTTTACGACTTGTTTGCAGTGGCCGGCGGATAATGATGGTGAGTCTTTCTTTCTCTTTTTCTGGATGAATGTTAACCCACGAATGATAGGTTTTGCGACTTGCTTAACCCGTTATTCTCCTCCTTTATCCCCCTACTCTTTCCTTTCTCTCGGGCTAACCTTAGAGTGGATCTTAGGGTCTTTGTTAGCCTTAGTTTCTGTAGATCTGCAGATCCTCTCGCCGGTAAGGCCAGTCTGACTACAGAAGCGCCCTTCGAGGCCCAGGCCCTCTACAGTCTCCAAGGTCATTACGGCGAAACGCAATACGGTCAACCCTTCACGTAGGTCTTCAATCTCCAGCGTTACTCATCATCTCGGCAAGCCTCTGCAGCCCTTACTTGGCCTACAGTGTTTTTGTTACGTCGTGCTTCCGCAATTTCTGCCTAATCACGTAGGTCCTAAAAGTGTTTCCATTATCATGTAAACTAACTCTCTCATTAAGACCGCAGTAGGCCTATTTCAGGTGTTGTACCAATACCGTAGTGTTGTATCACCTTATTATTGTGTTCTTTCATATAACTCATTTATTTTGCATCCGTTTGTTTATGTGCTGCTTTAATGCATTACATTTTTCCGACCTAATCCATTTACTGTGCCGTACCGTACTTTCATATTTCTGTTATCAATAGGCTTCATTATTCATTCTTTGTTCACTCTGCATACGGTATCTCATTAGCCTCTCTGAATTAGTGTATTTACTTAACAATTAGACTGTATAACCATTTTCTTATTGCTAAGAACCAGTCATCTTTAGCATAGTATAAATGCCATTATATAATTGTTAATCATTATAAATACCTTTATTGAACTGTTAATCGCTGTGAACAAATAATTGATTTATTCTCCTAATTAAACACAAAACAACAAAGTGATTTCTCTCTCCTTATTAAATATTATTTGTATGGGCAGTAGACCCAAATTGGTGACCCCTAATTTCATTTCAATTTTATTCAGTAATTATAGTAAGCCTATTTTCTTAGCCACATCAAATCGGTGATCCGTAGGCCACTATATAGTTCCAATTTCAAGCTGCTTTTTTCCATCCATGACTTCTGAGTCATGGAGGGAGAAAGGGCAGGGGCTGAAGCCCCTGTGCTCCCCCTTCTGCACGGCCCTGAGATGCCTGTTGATAAAGAATTCCAGCAACCATCTCTCTTCTATTCAAGATGTGTGAAGAGAAAGGAGTCAAGAGTCGTTTTATAGTGAAATTTATTAGACTGATTATGAACTGAAATTATAAACTCTGGGAAACTTATATGTATGTATAATGAAAAATCAAATTGAGCATTTGCAATAACTGTTACACTAATTCAAAACAACATAAATGAATACACTAAGCAAGTTCAACAGTTTCAAGCCCTTAGAGTCTTGCCTTTACAGAGCACAGCATATATCATATTGACTAAACAGCCCATTCGATGGCAGTCCGTGTGTGATGTGCTGTCGACTTGACCTACTCGTATTTTCCAAAGTAGGCCAATAGACGCTTGTCACTTAATACGACTGCATTAGCCACAGACTGCAAGTCCATCTTGTCCAAGCTATCACAATTTAGCAAAATATTTTCCACTTTCATTAAGTGTTTCTTGATTAATTTTTCATTATCTTAATGAAGTACATAGTTTCATCGACACAATATATCATTGTTTTTATTGTAAGGAAATTTTTGAAGAACCCAGGAGAATGTGATGGTCAAAAAGTTAAAAAAAAAGAACTTACCACTAGAACAGGGGTGTTTTCAAGGTTTTGAATTGGTCAGGGCAAGTTATGCCACAGGGAGCCCGGGCCCCATTTACCAGTTTTCCTTAATGGAAGTTCTCGAAAAACTCTTTAATGTTATCACTAATCACTACATATTTAAGTAAAGTTATTTTAACCAAAATAAAAAAAAATACCAACAGCACTAATTTTTGTAAACTTCATTCAGGATGCAAATATATAGAGCAGAAGAATTATAGCAACCAATTTACTGTACGCTAATAGGCAGAGTTTATTTCCACAACAGTTTCGATGCCCACTGGCATCCTCTTCGAGTAAAGGGACGCAGTGCCCCAGTGTCCCATGGGTTCCGCCGCCAATGGTTAGAGAGTTAGGTTACGTTGTGCCCTCACCAGTAAATATTTTATGGTTAATTTTGATGTATTCTGAAGGAATTTGACCTCCGTTTCATTTCTAAATTTGCGATTTTTCAAATACGAAAACTGAGAATATTTCGAAAACTTCTCACTTGCACAAGAAACCAAGGGGAGGGAGGGCGGCGACGTCCGGATCCCCCTTCAATTTCTTGCAAGTGCCCTATCTGAATGATGTGTATGCCTCTGAAAACAAATTTTGTTTTTGTAAATAGACATGGTTATTTTATTCAAATTCTATTTTGAGTTTTTCTCTTTTTTTTTATGCAGGAAGGAGGGGCAAAGGGCAAATGCCCGCGAAAGCGCCCCTCCAATAGAAGAAGAAGAAGAAAGCCAAAATCAAGGTTCGAGGTTTTCGAGATGCCTAGACATTCTACGTTTGAAAGATGGCAGGTCATAGACAGGAGGAAAGATGGATTGAGGAAGATTGTTCCAGAGTTCACCAGTTGAGTAGATGAAAGACTGAAAATACCGATTAACACTTGCATTAGATAGTTGGACAGAAAAGGAATGAGAAAGTGTAGAAAGTCTGGTACTGCGTGCTCTCCCTAAAGGAGGAGTCATGCAGTTAGAGAGTTCAGAAGAGCAATGTCCGTTATGATAGCGATAGTAAAGAGAGAGTGAGACAACATTGCGGCGAAGAGAGCGAGATTGAAGAGAATCAGTAAGTGGCGGGGAATTGATGAAGCGAAAAACCTTTGATTCCTCCCAGTCAAGTACGGCTGTGTGGGTTGGACCACCCCACACATGAGAAGCATATTCCATACTGGAGCGAACAAGACCCCTGTACAGAGATAGCAACTGAGTGAGGGGGTGAAGAAATCGCGGAGGCGGTACAGCACATCTAACTACTTAGAAGCTGTTTTAGAAAGAGAGTATACGTATGTGATCTTTCCAGGAAAGGTCACGAGGAAAGGAAACACCAAGAATGTTAAGAGAAGAGGAAGGATTGAGATGTGTGTTGTTGAAGGTAAGGGAATAGTCATGTGAAGATTGTGACGAGTAGACAAATGAAGGAACTGAGTTTTTGAGGCATTGAAAGCCACAAGGTTTCCTCTGCCCCAATCAGATATAGCAGAAAGATCAGAGGTCAGGTGTCCCACATTCCAGGTGTTCCACATTCGTTCGACGAGAATCATGAAGCGACTGCTGTAAGGGACGCTTTGGGAAGCGGGTGGAGAAGTGAAGAGTGGAATCATCAGCATAGGAGTGAATAGGACAGGAAGTGCGAATTAAAAGATCATTAATAAATAAAAGGAAAAGAGTGGGTGACAGGACAGAACCCTGAGGAATACCACTGTTAATAGCTTTAGAGGAAGAACAGTGGTCATCTACAACTGTAGCTATAGATCGGCCAGAAAGGAAATTATAGGTGAAGGCACCGATAGAAAGATAGAAACCGAAGGAGGGCAGTTTGGAAGGTAAAGATTTGTGCCAGACTCTATCAAAAGTTTCCGATATGTTTAGCGCAATAGCAAAAGTTTCACCGAAATCCAGAAAGGAGGATGACCAAGAGTCAGAGAGATATGCAAAAATATCGTCAATAGAGCGTCCCTTGCGGAACCCATACTGACCATCTGAAAGGAGACTGTGAGAAGAAAGGTGTTTAAGAATCTTCCTATTAAGGATAGATTCAAAAACTTTGGAAAGGCAAGAAATCAAAGCAATTGAATGATAGTTGGAGGGTTGAGAGCGGTCACCCTTCTTTGGGATAGGCTGAATGAAAGCGAACTTCCAGTAGGAAGAAAAAGTACCAGATGAGAGACAAAGACGAAAGAGTTTGCCTCGGCAGGGTGTCAGCACAGAAGCACAGTTCTTAAGAACAACAGGATGAACTCCATCAGGACCATACACCTTCCTAGAGTTGAGCCCAGATAGGGCAGAAAACACATCTTTAGAAGATATTTTAATTTCAGACATGACAAAGTCAGAGGAGGGAGGAGATGACGGAACAACACCGGAATCGTCCAGGGCTGAATTGTAAGCGAAAGTTTGAATGAAAAGTTCAGCCTTGTCAGGAGAAGAGACGGCAACTTGCCGTCGGAATGGAAAAGAGGAGGGAAAGAAGAGGAAGTAAAGTTGTTGAAGAGGTTCTTAGCTAGATGCCAGAAAGAACGAGAAGAATTAGAATTGGATAGATTTTCACATTTTTGTCTGATGAAGGAATTTTTGGCGAGAACAGATTTTGCACATAAATATAAGCTGAGTGAGAGTCAGGAGTTGGATGGCGACGGTACGTTCTGAAAGCCTCCCCTTTGTTGCGGATAGCACTAGAACAAGTAAAGTTAAACCAAGGTTTTTTTGCATTAGTAGTAGGGATAGGAATAGGAGTAGGAATCTGTATACAGTGCACTTCCAAATTTGTAGTTGCAGTGGTTTTCATAGGTGCCTTTAGTACTGGTGCAGCCATAGAACTATTTTTATCCTCATCTTATTCTGATAGCAGGACCGTAGCCAGGGGGGGGGTTCGAACGACCATCCCCCATTCCCCCCCCTTGACAGGAAAGGTCCACTTTTGTAACCACAGTTATAACTTATGATGTGATATCATAATATATAACATCATTTAGTAAATAAACGCTTGCATTTTTTTTGGCATTTTCTTTTGAAACTTCACAAACTTCTCTAAACTACTCCAAACCCCCTCTGCAGTGACTAGGTCGTTGCACCAAAAGGTCCGTCTTTCTACAATTTCGACTCCACCCTTGAGAAGTCCTGCTACGGAACTGGAGAGTTCTTTTAAATGGCAAGACATTTGTAATGGTTTGAAAAATTTTCTGTGATAATTGTTGTACCCAAATTGGATTTTATTTTGTATCATATTTGAATGAGACTGATCTAATAAAACAATACAATTGATTTTACACTCGCTCGTTGATGGTCTGTTTTAAGGAACAATTTTTAGTACTGTGCCATTTTTATTTTAGGGGGTACCCATTTTTCTTTGGACTTCGCCTTACTGAAATGCTTAGATTACCCTTGGAAACCTATGTCAGATTTTTTTAAAGCACATCAAAATTGACCAGAAATATATCTTTGGTCATTAATTGTCGGGTTGAGTTCAATGGAATATTTACCCATGGTCGTGAGAGAATAGAAGTAATTTAAATGGTTATGAATCAGGGTGGTAAAAAGTGAACAGTGGGATACCACAGGGATCAGTGTTAGGTACATTACTTTTTATTATGCATCAAAATGATTTAGAGAGGGAAGTAGGCAGGGCCCGGGAGAGTGGGGGTGGAAAGCACTGGTATCAAAGCAACAGGGCCCGTGATTCCTCTCCCGGGTCTTGGGAGTAGGTAGTAAAATACCTAAATTTTCAGGCAGGGCAGTGCTAAACCTAAGGATTTTTTAGTGGGTGGGTGATTTCACAAACTCGTCATTGTGATGTTGCATTAAAATACACCTTTTCTGTATTATTTGTACAATACAGAAAACTTTCCAACCTAAC
This sequence comes from Bathynomus jamesi, assembly GCA_023014485.1. Taxonomy (NCBI): domain Eukaryota; kingdom Metazoa; phylum Arthropoda; class Malacostraca; order Isopoda; family Cirolanidae; genus Bathynomus; species Bathynomus jamesi. Next base: position 241,722 of record JAJOZX010004491.1, read on the forward strand.
AAGTTTATAGTCAACAATTTTAAGATTACACAAGTATCCACATAGGTACAAACGTCGGTATTGAATATCTTTGTAACCAGTAACAGCACTCTCAGTAGGCGATTGCAGAATTGGCTCAGCATTTAATTTGAAACAATTTTAAAATCTTGTCTTCTTGACATCATCAGACCGCATGTAAATTTTGAGAAGTGAAATACATATTACATATTGATGAAAACAATATCTGCAAAATTAAAACACAGCTGTTCAGTAAAACAATGGGTATCGTATAAGAAAATGCAATCAATTAGTAAACTGTATTTGTAAGACTAAGGAAGTTTTTCCAACATATATACCTACATTTTCATTTATAATTATATTCATATTGCCTCCACAGTGACAAGTGAATAATAAGTCATTCAATGAAAAATAACGGCAGTTAAAAATAAGCACAAAAATACAAAAAAATTGCGAAATTATTCATTACATAGATGCACATAACGTATGTAATACATCATTAATTTATCATCTGTCAGTAATTATTACAGTTAGCTATGGCTTAACGTGAATTCATATTTCACAATTTCGGAAAAAACGAGATACCGTGTAATCATTAGCGGTAAATTTTACAAGAAGACAATCTTTCATTAAAGAGAAACATATTCCTAATTTTCTTGCCTCGTTTAATACGATTTTAAGTTACACGGTGGTTTTCAAGAGTGCTCGTGTTACGCGAGAGCTCCCTAGTATGTGAGCTCAATTAGATATTTCCCCATTACTACGGAAAAACCTTTTTACAGCTGGATTGTTTTTATAGGTTGATGTTTGTGGTTCTTTGTATCGTCGACGCTTAGCCTGAAGAAATTTTGCTACTGCTGGACGTGGATCAAAGTGACCTGCACCAACACCATTTAATGCAATAAGCAATCTGTTGTTGGCACCCTGCAATGACATCGCAAGCCTTCTGTCACTACGGAAAAAATTATAATGCGATACCACTCTTTCTACTGCCATTGAATGTGGAGCTGCAGTGAGAACAAGATTCACGAGTGCTGTAAGTGGAGAGTCAGGATTTTTGGTTACAGCTTCAGAAATACGTTTAAATTTCTTGTTGATGTCTTCATGTTCGTTCAACCTCGGATTGTTGATAAAAATATCAATACAATCGTCAGTAAGTTTCATGGAGTCAAAATGTCTGTTCATTTTCCGAAGAAAAATGTTAGCCTTTCTGGCCATAACTTCAGGAGATGTCGAATTAAAAACCTCTGAAATTTCTTTTAACGACACATTTGCTCCTTCGCCCATTCTCTTTTGCAAGAAATTCTTAATTGACTCAAGTGTCTCATGTCTAATAGCACTGAAAGAGCGATTTGATAACGTGACGAACTGATTAGAAATTGCTCTTCTTGCTCTCCTTCTAACTGCACCTGTATCTTCTCTTGCCTCCTTATGTTGATCGCCATCCGTTGTCAGTTTACTTGTTCCTGCACCTTCGTCTACATCTCCCAATTTCTCCTCCCAACCACCGATATATGGTTTGTTCACCATCGTCGTGATACGCTCGATGTATCGAGTTTGGATTGCCGGAATATCGAACAGTATTAGGTCTGTTTTTTTGGAATTCCTTTTGTAGACAGGCAAGGTGGTGAAGAATGTCAGCCATTAAACCAGTCAGTCTATATTGCTGACCTCCTGCCTCCCACATACGCAAAAAACCAGACGCCTGTTGCTTAGTGATTTTATCGTCAGTGGTGGAGAGGCTTTCCCAGAAAGCAACACATGCTGGCAGATTGTTAAGTAGACTAACGCACATTGCTTGGACATGTTGGGCAAATCGTACTTCTGGTGGATTTAATAAACTGTTTGAACGTCAACCCTAGTTTTTTGCATTCAATTTTCACACGCTTGGTATGGATAGAAGACACATGAAAATATTTAACAGTATCTTTCACCTGGGAATACCATCGCTTCGATTCAGGAACAGTTGTGATTAACTCGTGAAACACCAAATCCGTTCTATGGCACACACACACCATATGCAAGGAACCAGCCGTTGTAGTTCATCATTCAGTTTCCTTCCACAACCCAGAATTGATACCGGTGTTGGCTGCTTCACCATCAGTTGTAAGGAATAACATCTTGTCGAAAACAGGTGCATTGAAGTTAATTTCATTCATGTTGTCGCTCTCGGTGTCGTCATCATCGCTTGAATTTTGACCTTCTGGCGCTAGATTATTATACTGAAATGATACATCGCCAGGCCTCTCTAAGCTTCTACCGAGAGCCTCCAGTAAGCCATTAGCTCCTTCTTCAAGAGGCTCCACAGCTGTAAGAAAACGTGTAGTAATAACGCCATCTTTCACCAATCTTGTAGTCACAAACTTAATGCCTAGTTGTTGACGATCACATGATCCATCAATTTGTATTCCTAAAGCATCGCATTGATTTATTTCTTCAATGAGATTCTCCTTAAATACATCACCAATGCATGACAACATTTCATAGTAAATATTTGTCGTGCGATAGTGCATATCTGAACCTGTGGGTCTAAATGGTTCCGTGTTGCAATACCAGTCTTGGGAAAACTTCTGTACAAGTTGGTCGGAAAAGATATTGGTGAGACACCTTGATGGCCAGGGATATCCTGATACGGTTTTACACTGAGTGTCATTGTAGCAGTCCATTGCTTGCCAGGCGAAGTAGTTGTGAAACTTCCTGGAATCTATATCTCTTGAAGAGATTCAGCCAAGGATGTTTGTCGCTCTGCTTTTGAAACTGATCATGTAATTTGCTTGCCTCTAGTGCAGCTGCATGTGGCTTACCCTGAAGATGCTCAATTAAGCGCTGTGCCCCAAGCTTACCTTCTGTTCGTGTTCCCGTACTGGATGCATAAGGTACACTTCTGTTCAATGAAACCTTCTCAGCATCATCTATGAAACTGCAACAAATATTACACTTAACAAACAATCGAGTTTGTCTTTTATCCTTGTTTTTAATTCTTGTAAGAACCGAATCCGATGAATACATGTTCAACAATCTGTTAATATTAAGAGGTAAGCCCATATAGTACGATGTGGAACCAGTAGAAGTGGAAGATGAATTGGCCACATCCGCATCTTGACCAATACTTGAAGCTGAGGTCTCTGGGTATGGACATTGAGAAGAGGCTGTATTTGAACAGTCAGATGGCATAATTGAAGAACCTGTCAGCCCTGTATCACTGGCCGTTGTAGATGTCAATGGTCGTTCATTAGCTGTAATTCCAACAGACTGAGGTTCTTTACTATGTGTTTTATTGTTCGACTTGAAAAAAACTAGATATGTCCATTGAACCAACAGAATCATCTTTTTTTAATTTTTTACGACTAGACATTTTAGTATTCAAATACAATCTGTAATAGACAACCAATATTATTGATGTATGAATTTAATTTAGCATAATAAAGTGAATTGGTTACTAAAACAGTAAAAATATTGATCCATATTGGATCTTTTCCGTTTGACTGCCGCCATTGAAACATAATTAAACTTTTTGTATTTTGTATTTTAACTGAAATGTCTTGATGATACAAAATAAGTTACTTTATAAAAAAGCTTTTCTTAATTTCCCCTTCAAATTTTGTTTCTTATAAACAATTTTAATTACTTTCAAGATCCATGCTTAATTTTTAAGTTTTAATCGTGTACTCAGAAAAATAAGGGATCACCTGAAGATCAGGGACTCCAGCCTTCTTTAGTTAGCTTTATAAGGCTAACTAACAAAAATATCACGACCTAACCTAACCAATCGTCAAGGTCGTACAGTTGACCTAACGATTGGTTAGGTTAGGTCGTGATATTTTCGTTAGTTAGCCTTATCAGGCTGGGGGCACTCACCTCTTATGTTTCAATGGCGGCAGTCAAACGGAAACGATCCAAAATATTTTTAGTAGAAATAAAATAAACAACAATAAAGTAAATTTATAGCTAATTGAAAGAGCAATGAATATCAATAAAAAATCTGATTGGTTTCAATAATCTGATATGCCTATATAAACTATAAATATAACCTATATAAACTATAAATATAACCTATATAAACCCCCACTATTATTTAATAACAAATATTAATAGTGTATTAGTCTTGTGTATTAGTAATTGTGTACGGTATTATTAATAGTGTATTAGTAGTAAATATTTGTCTTGTAGGTTATCTCCCCCCCCCCCACTATTAATAACAAATATTAATAGTGGGGGGGGGGGAATAACCTACAAGAAGAACCTACAAAAAGTATAAATAAAGTATTCAACAATTTTTAACGAAAAAATAATATACATTTGTAGGTAATACCATGTAATATTGTTTATATATAGTCTCATTATGTATGAAAATAAAAATATTGTGATAAATATTACGGATAATAAAACAACCAATTATTATATTTTGAACTAGGTAAATAGAATAAAATAGGATAAACAGTATGCAAATATACAATTATGCAATATAAAAAATTGCCACTGTAAAAGACCCAAACACGCATTCATGTGTCACTTGCTCAAGATTGGCATAATTAGGCCCTGTAGCTGTAGCTATGCCTACCTGCTACCTGCATATCAATCATTATGTAATAGAGTCATGCAAATGAATACATAAATGCATAATTGCATTAGAATAAATAATTTCAATCACATAAACATAGGGAATAGGTTGTTTCATATTTGCTTCGATAGTCAAAGTTAGGCCGCCATCCATGATTCCATCACATTACAATTATATACCAAGGCAGCATTAGCAAGTCAATATCTTAATACTGCAATATAATATGAGTAAAATTAAACTATGTAATAGAACTTATAGAAAACAAAGTTATTTATTTACCTCTATCCCCTTTAAAAGCACTTAAATTAAAAGCAACAGAAATTAACAGATCAAGCTGGCTATTACACTCATTGCTTTAGTATTAGGGCCAGCATGGGTCTTGTTTACAATGGATTTTATGGCAAATGCCAAACTACCGATTAGATTTATAGCCATGTTGGCGACTTTGGCTGTATTCGTTTGGCTGCTTTATTCATGGATTTTACCGAGTTTTTTTTAGATGATTGAATACAGTATTATTTTGGTTTTTTAACTGGGTGGGTGAAATCTATTTAGTGGGTGGGTGAAATCCTTTACTGGGTGGGTGATCACCCACCCAGTTAACATGTTAAATTTAGGCCTGAGACAGGGCGACACTAAGCTTTGATAGACTTTGTGGGATTGGCGGTCAGTATTCAGAATGGGCTTTTTTAATTGATGCTAAAACCCATTTAAATCACAGTTCAATTTATAATGATTAACCTACGAAAGTTATAATAAGGATTACTGTATAATTAATCCATACATTATGGAAAATGGATTTTAGTTCCCACAATGCCACAATGCTGTCTGTACCATGTGATCTCTCAGTGTTTCCAGCGTGCTAGCTCAAACGCGGGGCCAGGTGCAGTGCACCTATGGCACCCGCCTAAAACCGGCCCTGTTTGCATATAATCCAAAAGTAGTTGCCACAGTTGCGAATGTAGAAATTTCTTATAAAGTACAAAAAGATCTAATAGGTTAGTTGCTTGAGCTAGTAAATGGCAAATAGAATTCAATGTCAAAAATTACAACGTCCTCCATATTGGCAGAAATAATGAAAACTTCAGTTATGAGATGCAGGGAAACTGGTTAGGGAATGTTAGTCAAGAAAAAGACCTTAAGTTTTCTAAACAGTGCTTGGAAGAATAGGCGTATGAGGCGGAGGGGGGGGGTCTGGGGGGCGGCAGCCACGCCCAGGACTAGGGAATTGAGCATTTTCAGGGCAACTATTGAGCATTTTCAGATAATTACGTTGCTTATCATACTGTAAGAGATGGTCAGGTTGGTGGGGTATCTCTGTGTATGTGCATCAAAATTACGACTCTAACGAAGTATTTTCTGTATATAACTGTGATACTGAAAACCTGATTGTTAATACAAAAGACAAAAGTAATGTACGGGGTGTCCCATAAGTCCGGCATCATAGGAAAAATAATAAAAAAAGGCAAAACAAAAGCGTTTATTTACAGAACGTGCTCAATATGTCCACCATTGTTTTCAATACACAAATTCAGACGTGATACCCAGTCAGCAAGCACACGGTGAATGATGTCAGGAGTAATGGTGTTACATGCCCCATAATGCGCTGCCGCAAATGTTCAACACTCCTAATTTTCTCTGCGTATACCAGCGCTTTCAAGTGGCTCCAGAGATAAAAATCTAGTGGCGTGAGATCCGGGTTTCTAGCTGGCCATTCCACAGGCTTTCGACGTCCTATCCAATGACCAGGGAATTGTTGGCACAGGTATTCCCTTACTTGGGTGCTGTAATGTGCAGGAGCGCCGTCTTGCTGGAACCATGTTGGGAAATTTCCTTCTTCGTCAAGACACTGGGAAATGCTTCTTCCTTGAGCATACGTAGGTAGGTGCCTCCAGTGACATGTTCATCGAAAAAGAGGGGGCCTATGATGCGATCCTTCCAAATGCCACACCATACCATCACCCGAGATGCACCTTGTTCCTTTGAAGAGGTATACCAGTGAGGGTTGTTTTGAGACCAGTAGCGGGTGTTCTGTTGATTTACCTCGCCATTTCCATAAAAAACAGCCTCGTCACTGAACAGAATGGTGGACGGGAATTTGGCATCCCGAGCATAAGAAAAATATGAATTATGGTTTGTAGAAATAGAAAAATATAATTTCTCCTATGATGCCGGACTTATGGGACACCCTGTATATTCTGTTCATGCAATATATAGACCACCTAATACTAATATCAATAGCTTTTTAATTCATTTAAATAACATGTTATGCAACTTCCATAAATTGAATGCCATAGTTGCGGGTGACTTCAACATCAATTTGCAATTTGAAGCAATCTCTCATAAATTTTTAAACTTACTGAATTCTTTCTATCTTAGTCATACTATTACAAAGCCCACTCTAGTCTGCAACTATCGTAATCGAATAACAGAACCCACGACTGATAATATATTTGTAAATATATTTTGGAATTATAACCACAAACACCAGTGATCATTTTCCTACTTGGGTTATATACAATAACATTGTTCCAGTTGTGGATAAAACAACTATTGATACAGAATATTCTCAGAGATTAACAAAAGACAATTTATTGGGGCTGTAGAAAATACTCGATTTGACTGTGACGAACCTATGAATGACCCAGGTCATATCTTTCAGTTCTTCTATGACACCTTATTCCATATTTTTAATACTTGCTTTCCTTTAAGGAGAAAAAAGTTTCGCCCAAAAGTGTCGCAAATCCATGGATCACTCCAGGAATTATCACTTCAATAAAGAACAAAAATAAATTATTCAAATTGCAATTACAAACAAAGTACAAACAAATTAACTAAAATAATAAAAATTGCAAAATATAACTATTATAACAATCAATTTTCCAAACATAAAGGGGACATGAAAAATACATGGACAACCATAAACAGTCCAAATTAAGAAAAATTCAATAGAGAAATTAAATGTTGATAATAAAGAAATTACTGATGATACTTCTACTGCTGACTCTTTAAATATGCATTTTACTTCAATAGCGAATAAGTTTCGCTCACAGTTACTAAATAATGATCACTCACCTCTAGAATATATGCCACCCAGCCAACTAAATTCATTTTCTTTTGTTCCTGCTACCTCTACTGAGGCCCGGAATATTATTAGTAAATTAAAAAACACAAAAAATAACATTCATAACATTCCTGTACTTATAGTGAAACTTGTTAAAGATAAGATATCTGTAACTTTGGCTAAAATTACACTATGTAATAAAATTTTGGAAAATTTGTGTTTATCTTATTTTTTTGGTGTTTCTTTATGTTTTTGGGTGTGGCGAATTAAAAAATCGCATTAGTTTTCTCGTGAAAACTCTAGTTTCTTCTGAAAACCATAATATATTTTTTGTACCTAATGGCTTATCAGAGAGCAAAATCACAATGAAGAAAAGGGAAGGAAAATAACTATATTTCATATTTAAAGATATATGATGTACAGTATGTATAATGTATATATAATGCGTATATAATGTATTTATAATGCATCCAAATATAATATGCACACAAATATGCTCACAAATCTAAACGGATAATGCTTAAAAATGTACATTTGAGCGACTTTTTCTCTTGTAGTCCCGTGGATTATCTCCTATTAAACACCAGATATAGTCGCCCATCATAGCTTCGTCCCATTTTCTCTGGTATCTCCTCTCCATGGTTTGGATATCTTGGTGAAAACGTTAACCATGTTCTTCACTTATGTCACCCAAATTTGGTCTGAAGAATTCTAAATGCGAGTCCAGATAGTGTAACTTAGGGACATTCTACAACCTAACCTTTGAAAGTGTTTGAGTAGATTTTCTATTAGTTCTTTGTAGTTGTCGTTCTTCTTGTTACCTAAAAATCCATGGACTACAAGCCAAAATGACTGCCAAGCATTTTTTTCAAGAGCTGTCATTTTTTCTTCTAACTCTTTAAATGCTAACATGCGTTTGACTTGAGGTCCAACAAATGTGCTTCCCTTGATTTTAGCTTCAGAAAGCTTGGGAAACATTGAACGTATATGATAAAGAGCATCACTTTCAGCATCCAAAGCTTTGATGAATTGCTTAATAAGACCAAGCTTGATATGCAGCTGGGGTAGCAAAATTTTGTCTGTTGGAACAAGGGCTTCGTTAAGAACATTGTGTTTGCCCGGATTAAGTTCATTTCTCACGGGCCATTCCTTTCTGACAAAGTGCTCACCATCTGCTCTGCTGTCCCAAAGCAGAGGAAACACGAATATTTAGTGTAACTGCCCTGTAGTCTAAGCAGGAATCCTAGCATTTTGAAGTCTCCACGTACATCCCATCTATGTTCACTGTAGTTTATTTTGTCTAGCAACAGCTTTACATTTTCATATTCTTCCTTCAATTCAACCGAATGAGCCACAGGAATAGATGGAAACATGTTTCCATTATGTAGTAGGACGCCTTTTAAACTTCTGGTTGAACTGTCAATAAACAAACGCCAATCAGCAAGGCTGTATTCAATTCCTATCTCAGCAAAAAGACCATTCACATCACAGCAGTAGCAAAGAAAGCTCGATGCAAAACAGGAGTAGAAAAAAGCGTATCGCAAATGCCTATTCCTGTAGAAAGAGATCTTGGCACTTGGGTCCAAAAGATTCCACTCTTTAAGGCGGGACGTCATAATTTCTGCATTGGTTTTCATAAGGTTTATATCCCTGACTAGGTCGTCTATGTCTTTAGGTTGGGGAAATAGGGTGACGTATTGGAGCTTGCCTCGAAGTCAGCATCTTTATCTTCATCGGAGGATATTAAAGGCGTTTCTTTTATTTCCTCCATGGTGGGTAGGCATGGAACGGGTAAATGTTCATTATGGGGGACTGGGACAATAGAAGATGGGATATTTGGTTGTAGGACATTTTTTCGACCTTTACCTCTCTTGTAGAGTGAAATGTCTACCATGCAGAAGTAACAATCATCGTGGTGACTGGTTTGCTCCCTCCAAATGCGAGGAATAGCAAATGGCATGCCTTTTCTGGTACCTCGCAGCCATCCTTCTAATGTGGAATGGCAGCTTCCACAGCAAAAGTGAGGTGCCCATGATTTAGCTTGATCGCCCATGGGCATGCCAAAGTAAGCGTGATATACTGTACAAAACTTGTTCCTGTGTCAGTTTTGTGCTTTACTTGCTTTGGATTGATGTAACGGCCGCAAACATAAAATGAATCTGCAGAGTGGGCTTCCGCAATAATAAAACAAAGGAAATGGCTATTTTAAATCTTATGGAAAATGCAAATATAAGTAAAGAGAACAAAGAAATAATGATATCAGTATTTATAGATTTGAGTAAGGCGTTTGATGTAATAGACCATAATATTTTACTTAATAAATTATATTGTTACGGCTTTAGAGGAGCAATCAGTGATTGGTTTAAAAGTTATTTGTTCAATAGATACAATTTTGTATCAGTAAATAAACTTTGCTCAAATAAAGCGCTTGTCAAATATAGTGTGCCACAGGGCTCAGTTTTGGGTCCACTGTTATTTTTATTATATGTAAATGACCTTCCACGTTCTTCTGATATATTGAACTTCATAATGTTTGCAGATGATACAACTGTCTTTTTCTTGCAAAGATGTTAATTCAGCTAAGAATATATTTAATTCAGAATTCAATAGTGTAATGAAATGGTTGACCACCAATAAACTCTTCCTAAATAACAGTAAAACAAATTTCATGATTTTTACTGATAAAAGAAATATATATCTTGATGAACGTAATGTTGATGAAATAGCTGTAAAGGAGTGTACTGTAACAAAATTTCTTGGTGTAATGCTAGATAAGAATTTGCATTGGAGTGATCATGTAAATTATGGGCAGGGTATGATTCATCGCCGCCAACTCAACTCCGCCGACTCAACTCCAGCCAACTCATCTCCAGCCAACTCATCTCCAACTTTATATATACATATTTTGGTAATTTCCTATTTAGGCCCCTATAAATATTTTAGCCCCCTATAATTATTTTAGCCCCCTATAAATAGGATATGTTAGGAACAGTTTGTCACAAATAATTGCTCTAAGGAATGAAAGTAAGAAAAAAAAAAATTATTATTGAATTATAAAAAAAGTGAAGAGCGTAAAAAAAAAAAAATTTGGGAAGAAAACTAAGAAAAGGTGTTTAATACTTAAAAAAAAGTATAAAAATTTAAGATATAATCACGAATTAATTATTTAATAAAAGTATTAGATCGTTGAAAATCTTTTTCTTATCTGTTTATTATGTATTTTTGCTCTCGTCATTTTCTTTTAAACTAACGAAAATATCACAACTTAACCTAACCAATCATCAAGGGCGTACAGTTGACCTAACCGGGCATTCAATTAACCTAACCGGGCATTCAGTTGACTTAACTGGGCATTCAGTTGACCTAACCGGGCATTTTCCGTTTTATTTTGTTTTTCGTAGCTAACTTAACCTAACCTAAAATCTTTCCTTTTTTTCATATCATTAGAAATTTTGGCTACAGTTCTGTATTGCCCCCACATTTTTTTATTAAAAAATAGTTTCGTATATATATTTTATTAAAAAATTGGTGCTTTTTGTTAGTAAAAAACAACCATGGTTTTCTACTTCTGATAAAAATGAGATGAGTTGGCTGGAGTTGAGTCGGCTGGAGATGAGTTGGCTGGAGTTGAGTCGGCTGGAGATGAGTTGGCTGGAGATGAGTTGGCTGGAGATGAGTTGGCTGGATTGAGTTGGCGGCGATGAGTTGGCGGCGATGAGGTGGCGGCGATGAGTTGGCGGTGATGAATCGTCCCACCCCCTAAATTATGATATATCACCAAAAAGATTTCAATGGAGTGATTATGTAAATTATATCGCGAAAAAGATTTCAAGGAGCGTTGCTATAATGTTTAAACTTAGAAATGTAGTCCCTAAACACGTTTTATTGACTCTTTATCATACTCTTGTTCTTCTTTATATAATGTACTACACCCTTGTTTGGGGAATCTCCGCTAACAACGCATTAAATGGTATCTTTGTCATCCAAAAAAGAGCAATAAGGTTATTATCTGATGCTGATTTCTTTGATCACTTTGGTGCATTATTTAAAGAGCTAAAACTACTAAAGCTCAATGATGTAATCAAACTGGCACATTTTATTTTTATTTACAAATGTAAGAACAAAATCATTAACTTACAATAGGTAAATATGTATTTTGTAACGCAAAAGAAATCTACTCGTACTAGACCAGAAATAGATCAAAGCATGTTATACCTCAATTTAGATTGTCTTCATCTCAGAAACTACCCATTTTCATTGGATTGAAAATATGAAATGATATAATGCTGATATAAAAAATATTGTGAAGGTAAATTCGTTTAAAACCAAGTTGAAATCACGATTAATAATGGCATACTAATAAAAATCTAGGATTAATGTACAGTGACCCGCATATGTAATGTTCCTCGCATCACAGGCGACTCCGTACATGTGAAACGCCGCAGCGATAGTCAAGGTGCCCCAACTGGGGGAAGGTGGGGTGGAGGGGGGACAACCGAGTCCAACAACATATAACATTGACATACAGGTAAGGCGCCGTTCAAAGATTACGAAACGCTATTTTTGCTAAAACCTGACCCCCCCCCCCCCCCCCCCCTGTAACGTTCCGTAATGTGTCGGGTGTTGGGTGGGGGAAGTGTTGCATAACATCTCAGGGGGTGCCTGGTCTAGCGTTATAGAACGTTCCTGGGGGATCTGGAGTGTCAAGTTTTAGCAAAAATAGCGTTACGTAATTTTTGAATGGCCCCTAATTATAATGTAATGTCTGTGTTCATAAAGATAAACGATTAATATGATTGTGAACAGCGTTGAACTCCATGTTTACTAGTCTTATACAGTAATAAGGTTCCATTATGATTACTGCAAATCTAAATGAACAGATACCACAATACAACTTTTTATATACTAATGAATTTGAACCAAATTCCGGTGTCGGGAGAACGGGATCTAACCTAGGTGCGAATTTCTTAATGGTCCCTGCATTATTCCCTTCTCGCTTTTGTTCCTTCGTTTTCGGTTTGTAATTTCGGTAATAATAAATAATAATGTAGTAATAAAATGCCCTTCCGGTGGCGGGAGAACGGGATCTAACCTAGGTGCGAATTTCTTAATGGTCTCTAGATTGTTTCCTTCTCGCCTTTTTCATTCGTTTTTCGGTTTATAATTTCTGTAATAATAAATAACAATGTAATAATAATTAAACTTATAATTTCTGTAATAAATAATAATGCAATAATAAATTTAAAAATAAATGTAATAAATGTAATAATAAATGTAATAATTATGTAAAAAATAATAGAATCTGTATGTATAGAAGAAGCAGATAATTTTAATTTGTGTGAAGGTACTTATAAGCGGGACCCTTTGATAATATGCCCTTCCGGTGTCTGGAGAACGGGATCTATCCTATGTGTGAATTTCTCAATGGTCCCTGGACTGTTTTCCCTCTTGTTTTTGGTTCATTGGTTTTTCTGTATCCACCCGAAGAGGATGCCAGTGGGCATCGAAACTGTTGTGGAAATAAACTCTGTCTATTAGAGTGGATTTTATGAACACATACACAGTTGACAAACGTATGAAAAATAGTACATTGTTACATATACGAGGGTAATTCAATAAGTATCCGCACTTTTTATTTTCACAATTTTATTTTCACATCTGATAGATTATAAACACATCACTTCTCAACACACTTCTCAATACACTTAGTCCAGCGATCTACAAGCTTCCTAATGCATCACAAAAGAATGTTTTTGGCTGTGTGCGTAGCCAGTCATGCAGTGCCTCCTTCAGGTCATCATCGTCTTGGAATCGCTGACCCCTCAAAGCGTCTTTTAGTGGTCCAAACAGGTAAAAATCCGAAGGTGCCAGGTCTGGACTGTAGGCTGGATGGTCGGGAACTTCAATTTTAAGTTCCGGAAGGCATTTTCTAATCTGTGCAGCGATATGAGGGCGCGCATTGTCGAGTAACAGAATAACACCTTCGACAATTTCCCTCTCCGTTTTGTGCGAATTGCTTGCTTGAACTCATTCCGAAGCATGTCAGAATACGATGCACTTGTTACTGTAGTTCCACGCTCTAGATAATGTTCAAGGATAGGGCCTCGTGTATCCCAAAACAGTGTTAGCATAACTTTACCTGCTGACGGCTGCGTTTTGAACTTCCTTGCAACGGGAGATGTTGGATGCTTCCACTGCATGCTCTGTCGTTTGCTTTCTGGTTCATAGTGATGGATCTAGGTTTCATCTCCAGTGATAATGCGCTCCAAAAAGTTTTCACCTTCATTATGATACCGCGCCAAAAGACGAGAGCAGACGTCCATACGATTACGCTTGTGCTCGTTTGTCAACTGTTTGGGCACCCATCCTGCACAAACCTTGTGAAAGCCAAGAATGTCATGAACTATCGAATAGGCTGACCCTTGACTGATGTCTAATGAAGATGCAATTTCTTTTATTGTTAATCTGTTATCGAAAATCATGGCTCTGGCTTCTTCCTGCAGCAGGAAGAAGCCAGAGCCATGCAGTTGCAGCTATTAAATCACTTAAGAAATTTGTTGATGACAAACGTGAATATTTTGATACATATGAGGCTCAAGGTGCTAAGAAATCAGGCACAACAACTTATACACAGACGCAGAAACGTCAACGACAAAGAAATGTTCGCCTTGATCCTTTGGATTATGGTCGAGAACCAGAAGCAAACCTTACAGCTTCAGAGAAGTTTCGTGTAGAGAATTTTCTACCAGTGATTGATCAGTTTTCGAGCTCACTTGATCAACGTCTGTCAGCGTATGAAGAACTCTGTTCAAATTTTGGATTTTTGGGTCATCTGGAAACATTAACGACGGAAGAAATTGAACAAGCAGCAAACATTCTAGTTGACAGGTACAACGAAGACTTAGATGGCTCCCTAGGTATTAAACTAATTCAGTTCGCCGAGTTTTCAAAGGTCTTTGAAGAAGAAGAAGAAAATGACTGCATTGGACGGCACCATTTTCTGTACCAACTTATCATTGAAAAATCTGTTAAAGACACATTTCCCAATGTTGAAACAGCCCTTCGTGTGTATTTGTTTTAATGGTCACTAACTGTAGTGGAGAAAGATCATTCAGTAAAATGAAAATTATCAAGAACAGGCTACGAAGAGCAATGATACATGAACGGCTTAGTAAGCTAGCCATAATGAGCATTGAGTATGACATACTGCGCGAGTTGGACTTCAGTAATATTGTCAAGGATTTCGCTAAACAAAAGTCACGAAAAGTTCCTGGTTTATTGTAATTCTTTCCACCCCACACTTTCTATTGAACTATTCTGAGTCTGCGAAACAGTATGTCAAAAACGTATATATGTTTTTTAGTGCTTAACACCACAAGCATGGTTTCATTTCAAAATATAGAAAATATAAAATACCACTGTTTATCACCCCACCCTCCCCTGCGATGGCTTTTCAGGGGAAAAACGGCGTAACTCCTAAGAAAACGACCAGCCTAACATAAATTTTCCTTACCGTGAACGATTGCCACCACGAAGAACCTCGAGATTCTACTTTGGTACTCAAGATTTTATATGTACAGTATTTTATATTTAATGCTCGAAGTTTGACACTGGATACGTGTATTATCTTTTTTTACAGTAAATGTTAAGAAAATACATTTATTAGCAGAAGACCTACAGCAGTGATTCCCAACATGGGGCAATTTGAATATTTGGGGGGGGGGGGGGGGGGGGGCAATTTGAAAATGCTACAATAAATGAAATTTATACATAGTAATTTTTATAAGTAAATATATGACACATGTAAAAGATTCGAATCGGAACTGAATCGGAAGAATCATGATCAAATGCAAAAGATGACAGTTATATATATATACTGTACCGTATATATACAGGGTGTCCCGTAAGTCTGGACCCATAGGGATTTATAATATATTTTTTTATTATGTTATTATTATTATTTTATTATTATTATTTTTTTATTATTTTTTATTATGATTTTTATTTGTGGGGCCACTTGAAAGCCAAAGTGTACGAGGTCAAACTTCAGAACATTTTCCACCTTAAAGCACGCATTGTGGAGGCGTGTCAAGAAATTTCTGCGACTGTGATTCAGAAAGTGCTGTCGCAGTGGAGATTGCGTCTTCAACTATGTGTGCGACACAACGGCGGACACTTTGAACAGATTATGTAATAAATTTTTGGACTATTTTGTAATTTTATTATTTTTCCCTATGGGTCCAGACTTACGGGACACCCTGTATATATGTGTTAACGTGTTAAAAAATTATATTTTATATTTTGCATATTTATTTACAAAGTATTTTGTTTCTTTACAGTTATTTACCCTGTGATTAAAATGAGTAGTACAAGCAAAAGAAAAGTTCGTCAGTATTCAGAGGAGTATTTGAAGTTTGGTTTTATACCTGCTGTGCATGATGAACGGGCACCTTTCTGTCTATTATGCCAACAGTGTTTGACCAATGAATCGATGAAACGTGGCCGTCTCGAGGCACATTTGAAGGCAAAACATAGTATTCATGTAAATTCAAAATTGGAATATTTTGAATCACTAAAAGAGAAGTTTGAAAATAGATCAACAATCAGTTCATTGTTCTCTGCACAAAATGCAACCAATAATCGTACTCTTGAGGCTAGTTATGAAATTTCTCTACTTGTAGCAAAAACTGGAAAGAATCATACTATAGGTGAGGATTTAATTAAGCCAGCAATATCAATTTTTCTCAAAACAGTTCTGGAGAAGGATGACAAAGATGTCAAAGGCATGCCACTGAGTAACAATACTGTTTGCAGCAGAATAGATGAGATGAGTAGAGATGTCGAAGTACAGCTTATTCAAAAGTTAAAATCAAGGAAATTCACAATACAGATGGATGAATCTACTGTAAGAGACAGTGAGGCCCTATTGTTGGCATATGTGAGATATATTGATCATGAAGAATTTGTTGAGGAGATGTTGTTTTGCGAATCATTAGAAAGCACCACTACTGCCATTGATATCTACAATAAACTTAAAAACTATTTGGATGACAATAACATACTAATGGAAAACATTGTATCTTGTGCTGCAGATGGTGCCCCTGCTCTGATGGGCAAGAAAAATGGCTGTTTAAAATTAATGGAGGATGACAATCCAGAAATGTTTCTTGTGCACTGTGTTATTCACAGAGAAAATTTAGTTGCCAAAAACGTTTCACCTGTTCTAAATGAGATATTGAAGTCAGTAATAAAATGTATCAACACTGTTGGTTTACGTCGTCGTCGTCGGCCTAGGCAAGCTACGGCTTGGGACCGTAGCGCATCTATCCGGTATAGGTTAACCTGGATGATGTAGCCATAAGCACTGCCGCTAGTTAAGTGCCAACCAGTGATTATCTCACTAGCCGTATTGAGTCCGTTAGGCGAAACTGCGACAGTACCAAAGGTGGAAAATATAACCCTTGGTTTTCTATTATTTATTTGTAAAATGGACATGGTATTAGATTAAAATAAATATTTGAATATAAATAATTAACTGACAATTGTGATATATAATTAATTATGTTTACATACAATAAAATAATATAGTATACATAAAATTAGTATTAATGTGGTTCACAATTGAATTATGATGGGTAACTAATTTAAAATGAATTTATAGCTATTCCGAAATTCAAGACGGTAAAATTAACATTTATCTTTAAACTAAAATAAGAGTATTCACTACACACTCCCCCACCAGAGAGGAAGTTCAAAGAGTTCCGAACGACACAGATTTCCGCTGGACCTTTTTGGTAGCTACTTGTACCTCACTTAAGGTTGATTCCAAAAACGCAGGCTTAAGACGATCGATAGAAACCTTGTCGACCTTGGAACCGCGCTGGATGAGGAACGATTTGCGCGTACGTCGGAGAACTTCATAGGGTCCGTCATATGGACATTGGAGAGGCCGTTTTGGGACAGGTACACGAACGAAAACGTGGGTGCAAGACTGGAGGGCTGGGGAAATAAAGATGTTCTGTTGGCTAGTCAATCGAGGGGGAACAGGCTGAAGGGACTGCATGTGAGAGGAAAGTGTTTGAGCGAATTCCGTAGGATCACATGACTTATCCCCTGTAGTGAAGTAGCCACCTGGTAGCCGCAGTGTTGTTCCATAGACTAGTTCGGCCGCTGTAGTCTTCAGATCACTCTTAAATGCAGAGCGAATACCAAGCAACACGAGTGGAAGCTTATCCATCCAATGGGAGTCTTCGTGACACATAAGGGATGACTTCAGCTGGCGATGGAAGCGTTCGACGAGGCCGTTAGCTTGCGGATGATACGCACAGGTATGCGCATGTACTGTACCCAACAAGCTGGTAAACTTCTTCCAAAGCGAAGACTCAAATTGGCGACCTTGGTCAGTGATGACTTTTGTCGGCAATCCAAATCTTGATACCCATCCATGAAGAAAGGCTCTTGCAACAGTGTCCGCTTGGATATCAGGAAGTGGGATGGCTTCAGGCCATCTGGAAAAGCGGTCGAGACAGGTGAGCAGATAACGTTGGCCTTGAATCACTGGAAGAGGGCCAACAATGTCTACATGAATTACCTCAAATCGCTGGGATGGGGGCGGAAATGCGTCAAAGGGGGACCTGGTGTGCCTTTGGACTTTGGCACGCTGGCAGACAAGGCACGTTTTGGTCCAATGTTTGACATCCTTCCGCATCGAGGGCCAAACAAAGCGAGAGGTAACCAGGTGTTGCGAAGCACGGATACCAGGATGGGAGGGCTTATGAAGATCCGTGAAGACTGCTTTTCTGTGACATGGAGGGACATAAGGGCGAATAGCAGCTGTTGATACGTCGCAATAGAGGGGCACAGACAATCCTGGCATACTCATTTTCTTGAGGGAAAGTGAGTGAGTGGAGTCTTCTCTGAGCAGTTCTTGTAGTTCCGTATCCTTATCTTGATCCTGTGCAATAGCATTCCACAGTGTAGAGCTGAGGGTAACAGAAGTAATCTCTATTCTTGAAAGTGCATCCGCTGGAGTGTTCAAGACACCTTTGATGTGGCGGATATCTGTGGTAAATTGCGATATATAATCGAGTTGCCTGATGACTCTGGGAGAGTGGTTACAGCTGTTTTTATTGAAGACAGTGACCAAAGGTTTGTGGTCGGTAAAAACACAAAACTCTCGGCCTTCAAGGAAATGTTGAAAATGCTTCACGTTTAAGTAAATAGCAAGAAGTTCACGTCCGAAAGCACTATAACGCGTTTGGGCTGGCTGCAGCTTTTTCGAGTAAAACGCGATGGGTGCTTGTTGACCGTTAATGGTTTGTTCCAACACCCCACCGATCGCAACATCTGAGGCATCGACCGTCAGAGTTAGGGGGGCATCACTGATAGGAAATGACAGAGACAATGCACTATTGATAGCATTTTTGGCATTGTCGAACGCCTGTAAACTATCGCTACACCATAACAATTTTGTTACCTTGCGTTTGTGTGTGATCATAGCGTGTAGAGGAGCAAGAACACTGGCACAGTTTTTAATGAACTTGTGGTAATAATTTACCAAACCTAGAAACCGACGTAACTCACGCTGATTATTTGGCATAGGGTAATTTTTTATCACTTCACACTTGTCCTGAAGGGGGGTAATTCCGTGCTGCGAAATCGTGTGACAAGAAATTCCAAGGTTGGCTGTGCAAACACACACTTAGATGCATTAATAGTAACACCGTATTGTTCTAAGCGTTGAAAGAGGAGTGAAAGATGTTCCTTATGTTCCTCTTCCGTTGAGCTGGCCACAAGCAAATCATCGATGTAGGCATAAACAAAGTCTAAGCCTCTGGTGACCTCATCTATAAACCTCTGAAAGGTTTGCGCAGCATTCCGTAGCCCGAACGGCATCTTCAAAAATTCGAATAACCCAAATGGTGTACAAACTGCAGTCTTGGGAATATCCGAAGGCTCTACGGGAATGTGGTGGAAAGCCTTAACGAGATCTATTTTACTGAAGATAGATTTGCCGTGGAGAAGAGAAGTAAAGTCTTGGACATTTGGTACCGGATATCGGTCCGGGATGGTTGTCGAATTTAAAAACCGGTAATCCCCACATGGTCTCCAGTCTCCTGACTTCTTCTGGACCAGGTGTAGGGGAGAGGACCAACTGCTTTTGGAAGGTCTTATTATCCCAAGATCTATCATAAGCTGGAATTCCGATTTGGCAGCTTTCAGTTTGTCCGGGGCAAGACGTCTGGGTTTTGCAAACACAGGGGGACCTTTTGTTGTAATGTGATGGGTAATGGTGTGCTTAATGGTATCACCCATCTGCATAGGTGAAGAATTCCTGGATATCGTTGGAAAAGGCACTGGTACATGGAATTAGGGGGAACGAGGGAAAGTGCAGAGTTCGAGGCGTCCGGAAGGGCAACCTGTTTGGCAAGAACAGAAAGCAGTGTGGCCTGGTCGCATAAGCGTCGCTTGTCAAGATCCACCAGGAGTTTGAAATGCTGGAGGAAGTCAGCGCCGATTATGGGATGCCGCACTTGAGCACAGATGAAAATCCACTTGAAGGATCGGTGAAGGCCCAAGTTTAGTTCACGCGACTGAGTACCGTACGTGGGTATGCGTGAACCGTTAGCAGCGTATAGAGGCGGAGATTCCGAGTGCGTATGACCAGATTTTTGAGGGAATACACTGACTGACGCTCGGTATCGACCAAGAAATTGACACCAGAGTTCCTGTCCTTTATGAATAACAGGTTGGCAGTGCGAGTACTAGACGCCATTAGGACTCGCTGCTGGGGTTTTCCGACGAAAAATTGCAAGGGGAGATGCACTTCCTAGCCTTCTTTCCAAATTTCGAGTGGTAGAAGCAGATCTTCCGGAACTCGAACGATGCCTCTTCGTAAATCTTGACCGAGAATGGCTTCTTTGCCGTTGATTTTGTAGCAGAGAACAAACGTGGTTGAGTCGTTGACTTAACTCTTTCACTTTCAACTCCAGTTCCGATTGTGTGTTCACGTTGTGACCGGAGCTGTGTCAATCTCCACTACTTTGTCGGCAGTTTCTGCTAGTTTATCAACTGGAGTAGCAGGATCCATAGTGGCCAAGACACGCTGAGCTGATGGAGGAAGTTTCTGCAAGAACAACTGTCTAAAGATGTCCTTATCGAAGGTTTGTGCGCGTTCGCCTAGAGCGCACTGCATAGCCCTCAGCATTTGAGTGGGCTTACGGTCTCCAAGTTCTTCTTTTGAGATTAACTGATGTAGTTTCTCACGCTCGGAGACAGTGGTGCGGCATAGGATGGCAGACTTCAGATCGTTGTATGGGTCCTCACTCGTGGAAGTAGATACGATGACGTCACGGACTTCAGAGATGATGCTCGCTGGTAGAGAGGACAAAACATGATCGTATTTTGTCCTGCTAGCGGTGATCCTTCCCAAGTTGAATTGTGATTCCACTTGGTGGAACCAAATAAATGGATCACCCGGCCAGAAGACGGGGAGCTTTACGCTCAAGTGGGAGATGGCACCAGCGTCGTCAGGCACTTCTCCTATGCTTGCTGACGTACAAGCAAGACGACAGGTTACCAACGAAGGAGTGGAGGTTGAGACGAGCGCAGGCACAGAGCGCACGGGCAGGGGTGAGGGGCAGAGGGCACGAGCGACATTACAGTCTGGTCCTAGTCGCTCGGGTGAAGGGGGTGGTGGGCACGAACGACGTTACAGTCTAGTCCTAGTCGTTCGGGTGAAGGGGGTGATGGGCACGAACGACATTACAGTCTAATCCTAGTCGTTCGGGTAAAAGGGGTAATCCAGCTCCGGGGTCACCAATTGTTGGTTTACGTCGTCGTCGTCGCCTAGGCAAGCTACGGCTTGGGACCGTAGCGCATCTATCCGGTATAGGTTAACCTGGATGATGTAGCCATAAGCACTGCCGCTAGTTAAGTGCCAACCAGTGATTATCTCACTAGCCGTATTGAGTCCGTTAGGCGAAACTGCGACAGTACCAAAGGTGGAAAATATAACCCTTGGTTTTCTATTATTTATTTGTAAAATGGACATGGTATTAGATTAAAATAAATATTTGAATATAAATAATTAACTGACAATTGTGATATATAATTAATTATGTTTACATACAATAAAATAATATAGTATACATAAAATTAGTATTAATGTGGTTCACAATTGAATTATGATGGGTAACTAATTTAAAATGAATTTATAGCTATTCCGAAATTCAAGACGGTAAAATTAACATTTATCTTTAAACTAAAATAAGAGTATTCACTACAACACTATCAAAGCTAATGCTAAATGTGAGCGTCTCTTTAAACAGTTTTGTGAGGATAAAAACGCAGACCATGTAAGATTATTGCTTCACACTGATGTAAGGTGGCTGTCAAAGGGCAACTGCCTGAAAAGATTCATGGAACTATTTGATATTCTTAGTGACTTTTTAAAGGACAAACCTGAAATGAAGCTCCTGTTAACAGTTGATGGCAAAGCTTTTGTGAGTTATTTGGCAGATATTTTTGAAAAACTGAATATATTAAATAAGCAACTTCAAGGAGCAAATATGACCCTTGTTGATTTAAAGACAAAGATATTTGGCTTCATTACATTTCTTTCTAGAATTATGTCAAAAGAATATTTCTGCAAGAAAATATACCCAGTTATATTGGCTAAATAAGTGTGAGGTAACTGATGATGCTTTACTTGTCATTGTGGATCATTTGAAAATACTGGCCTGTGATTTAAATTACAGATTTTCTGATTTAAAAGAAATGAGTTTTCCATCTTGGCTAACTCAGCCATTGCTAGTGGACCTATCTGAAGCGGGCATGAAGTACCAAGAAGAACTGACTGAAATACAAAATGATGAGTCTGTTAAAACTATATTCAAAGTAAAAGGAACCATGATGTGGCTCTGTGATGAAACCAAGACTAAATACCCAAATTCAACTCGTTTGGCGAGAGAGCTACTGTTACCATTCCCATCTTCATATTTGGTGGAATGTGGTTTTAGTGCTGTAAGTGACTTACTACAGAAAAAAAGAAACCGACTGGATATCACAAAGCGAGGAGACTTAAGACTGAAGCTAACTAAGTTAGTGCCTGAAATCAAAACCATTTGTAGTAAACATCAAGCTCAAGGATCTCACTAACTTGAGATCATCAAACTTTGAATTTGCTGTATTTTTACCTAATATTGTGAATTTAAAGTGGTATTATTGATTAAATTACTTTTTTGTGAATTTAAAATTGCAACTTTTCAACTGAGAAGTTTTATTTCAAGGAAATAATATAGTTAGCTTCAATCTCAAGTTTCTTGACTCATATTTAATGGAACTCATATTGAATGTACTCATATTATTGAAATTTAAAATTATAACTTTTCAACTGAGAAATTTTATTTCAAGGTAATAATTTAGTTAGCTTCAACCTCAAGTTTATTTACTCATATTGAATGTACGGTAACTCATTAAATGTACTCATATCATTGTAAATTTTAAATAATACCTTTTCAACACCAAATTTGTTTTTATATTAATGGGGGGCATCAAATTTTTTGAGGTGTCGAGGTGGGGCATGGCGCAAAAAAGGTTGGGAACCACTGACCTACAGTATATTGGCAAAATCACAAAGGGTGCTAGAAATGTTAATCATTCTCACTCTAGCATGCATTTACTCGTTTTTTCATGTTCGCCGAGACACGATGAAGTGTGGGCTGTTGTATGCTGGCAAGATATTTTTAATGTTCTAAGTTGGTTTAACGGATGAGGGTTGTTGGCATACTTTTTTTCATGAGCCCCCGAAAAAAATCAGGTGGTGATAAATCTGATGATCGTGGTGGCCAGAGGATTTTTGAAGTGATGCGCTCACCGAAGAATTCTCTCAATATTCATATGGTTGTTTTAGCAGTGTGAGTTGTTGTTGTTGTTGTTGGTTAGCCGATCAGTCCACCCTGATCGAGCAAGCCGGCGGCAAGCAGGTAACCGATCGCCCTCTCCGGAGTAGACCAAAGGTTCAGCGCACTAGTGATGTTGTGTTCTATGTTGTGCTAGAGCGGTACAGTCTGTCATAATGTGTTCAATTGTTTGTGGTGTGTCCTGGCACAGGTGGTAGGTGTCGTCTGTGGAATTGTCTAGTCTGTGTTTATATGTCTGTAAGTTGGGGTGATGTCCACATCGGAATCGTGGTAAGTTAACTCGATCCGATCTGCTCAGGCTGATCTCTGACCTGTCAATGGGTGGCGACTTCGCACCTAGGACCGTATTCGGACCGAGTCGTGTCAGTGCCTTGTGGGTTAGGTGTGTGTATGTGTTTTCTGTACTGTGTGATGTCTGTGGGGCGTGGTATGGAATGGAGTATTTGGTTATAATGTCTCTCTGGTGTTACTTAATGGTGCGAGGTGTTGGTGCATGATTGTACATGTTGTGGCAAAGGGTGTTGTGGGTTAGTTGTCGCTGCTGCCATGAATTGTGTTCCCCTCATGTCTAAATGTTCCCTAACTTTCAGTATTTTTGTTTCTGTGTGCAGGTGTTCTATTGGTGTTGTTTGAGTACATCCTGTAATGATATGAAGTGCGTTGTTTTGTATTGTCTGTAAGGTGTTTATGTGTGTGTTTGAGAGAATGGGTGCCCAGCATGGGCTAGCATTGTCCATAACTGAGCGAATATATTGTTTGTATATGAGTAGGCTGACCATACGTACCGTTTTGAACGGGACAGTACCGTTTTTTTTATGGGTTCTGTATGGGTTCTGTCACTGAAGAATAATTGTAAGCTCAATATGTTTATGTACTTACTTTTTCATGAATACAGAATATTACATAACCCCCGTCCCTTTTTTGCCATCCCAATGTCCCGTTTTTGTCTCAAGGAAATATGGTCAGCCTATATATGAGTGATGTTGTTTCCTGCTGGTGTCCAAAGTTTGTGCCTGTTAGTACCCTAAGCGTGTTAAGTCTTGACGTACATTTGTTTTTAATGTCATGAATGTGGTTTGCAAAAGATAATGATGTGTTGTATGTGACCCCAAGTATTTTGGTCCTGTGAGTGTGTGGAATTTTGGTGTTGTTTAGTGCAATCTGTGGAGTTATCTGATGTTCTTTTGTGTTGCTTATTAGCAAAGTGATGGTTGATTTTGTAGACGTTACTTTGAGTCTATTGTGTGTGAGCCAGTCTTGTATACTGTTTATGTATGTTTGTAGGTTATTTGTAGTGGTGTCGATGTTGTTGTGGGTGGATGTTAGAGTGATGTCATCTGCGTATGATGATAAGGTAAGCTTGTTATCTATGGGTGTTGGAATGTCATGCATGTATAAGTTGAACAGTGCTGGTGAGAGAACAGAGCCTTGAGGGACCCCGTTCGAAAAAAGCTTGTTTTTGGATGACTTGCCATTAAATGTGACATGAGAGGGAAGCGTGGGATAGCATCAAATGCTTTACTCCATCCTGCTGAAACCAGCAGTCCCGTTCATCGTCTTTAGGTAGCGTAATAACCTGCCTCACCAACTCTTTGTATCGTTCTTAATTTAATGTTTCAGTGAAGAACAAAGGTCGAATTAAGCGTCGACGGGAGATCCCACACCAACTTTTTTGGGAATGTAGAGGCATTTCGTGAATGGCTTATGGATTTTCAGAACTCCATATTTTGTTGTTCTGGCTATTAATATACCCACTGAGGTGAAACCATGCCTCATCCGTAAAGACCACTGTATCCAAAGCACCTACTTCATTCCGGATGAAATTACGGAACCACTGGAAATTACGAACTCCCTTCTCACCATCACTTACATTAAGTTTAGGAACAACTTGAACTCGGTAAGCATGAAGTTTCAGCTTCCTCGTTACTTTTTGTACTCTTCCATATGACATATGAATGTGTTGTTGTAATTTTCTTAGACACTTACATGGAGAATCCTGCAAACATTGTCTCACCTCATCTAACATATCATCAGTTAATACCGACGAACGACCGGAACACTTCCTGTTACTGACATTGACTATATCACAAATCAAAGGTTTGATAAGCCGATGTAATGTTGATTTGCTTGGAACAGTTACCTCCAGAAACGTTCGTCTAAATGCATTCTGATATGCAAGGTAAGATTTGTACATTAAATAATGTTCAACAATAAAAACACGTTGTTCCTGGCAAAAATTCATCGTTCCCTTCACACGGTTACTCTCGATTAAACTAAGCTAAGCTTAAGGTAATCTACCTATCAGTATATTACTAAACTAAACTAAGCTTAATCTAGCTCACCTATCAATTAAATTAAGCTAATCTTAGGCAAGTCTAGCATTTAATCAAATCTTGATGCGGGTTGCCCGATCTTTCGATCACCCGTAATATTCTTTGATTGACTCAGCAAATTTGAGTCATTTGAGTCATCTATGATTGTATAACTTGGTGGGAGTCTGCCAGCTCAACCGCGGGTAGGGAGAATTTTTTTTTACTGTGGCTTTGGAAAGAGTAAAGTCAACCCAAAGAAATCATGCATTGGAATATTAGACCTTTTTAGTTTCGTTTTTCCTTCCTCGTGTCTCAGAGCCTGTTGGAACAGATCCTTTTTTTAATTATGAAAAGGTTTAAACTCCATTGACAGATTTCCAGCGAACCAGTATACTTGAACTTTATTGTAATGTAATAAAATTTTTTTGAATGAAACCAAATTCGAGTAATTTGCTAGTTTTATTTAATTTTTAACAGCATTTTACACCACTAATGCACCGTGAAAAGTTTAGTTTATTTAAAGCAGAAAACATAAAAACGATTAAATATTACAAATTTGCATATATATATATATGATAGCGAATTTAATCAACAATTACAATTCCTTGTAGCAGTTTACCTTAAAAATTTGATGCTGATAAACCTTTCCTCGTTACAAAAAAATGAAGTAGCACCTCTAGTTTCAATCACTGATACATACATTTTTTATTACATTTTGCATAGAAAGAATACAAGAATTAAAATGAAAGAATGAAAGAGAGAAATATGGCACTTATAAATTTGAACTTTAATTATTTTGGGAAGCAACATTTAAATATTGTACGAGTACATAATTTAAACACACAACCTTATGGTTTACTCTTACCCACCGTCATTCCCATTCGATTCCGCGCCCAAGAATGGGAAGGTTAGAAAGTGAGAATCTCAAACGAGGCATTTTCAAATCGATCTTATTCCCTATTCATGTCATTCTCATTCCCATCCACGGCCTTTCCCAGTTTGGTCCGGGTTAGGTTACGATTGGTTAGAATAGATTATGATTGGTTAAAATAGGTTAGGAAATATTAAACACTCCCACTCAGCGTCGTTTCAGCGACGAAAACATTGTTTCCCAAATCAAGATACGCTTTTCTCAAATATGGATTCTTTCACTTTTGTACATCTTTACTCGTGGACCACGAATGAGAATGGGAGTGCCATTACGTGGGTAGTAATCAACATAATAAAGATAATAATTATATAAGAAAATTCTTTATGCGCTCAACATTTACGACAAAAAACAGTTCCTTTCTCAAGTATTTACAGTGTATTTTTTTTACCTCTATTTAATATGGCTTAATTCAAACATAATGAGGATGTTGAGAATGTTATTAGAAAGTTAAAAAATAAGAAGTTAATGGACCAACACAGATGGAGCAATAGTATAATGAAGAATGCTGGTTGGGATGCAATAAGAAGTCTGACAAAATTATTCAATGTACTGTAATTCTAAAAACATACAATATCCCAGAACAGTGGAACAATATGAAAAGAACAACAATTTACAAAAGAAGTGATAGAATGGACATAGGTAATAGGAGGGGGATATTCATAACAAGTATAGTTAGTAAAATTTTTGAGAAAGTTAGACTAAATAAGAAGAGAAGTGACTGGAATCGGGGATTAAGTACGTACCAATGTGGAGGAATAGAAGGGAAATCAATAGCAGACCGACCACATATTAACGTTGAATGCAATAATTGATTATAATAAATATCTAGGTAACAATACATATATTTGGTTTGGGGATGCTGTAAAATGTTTTGACAAACCAGAGTTCAAGGATTGCATCAAAGAAGCATCAAAAGTAGTAGGCCTAGAAGAAGTACTACTAATATACAACTTAAACAAAAAATGGGTTAATATGCAGCAAATAGCCCCACCTCGAGTTCATAATTTTTGATGTTAGCGTTCGGTAGTATACAGCAATAGAAAAAATTTGTTGACAGCCAGCCCACCCCGGAATTCAAAATTAACGAAGTTATTGATTTTGTAAGTTTTAACCATGTTTTTGTTTCGCGACCTACTTGTGTAGGCATAAGACATCCTCGCTCTCAGACAATTTTCTGGAAATGTGTGGACGACCAATCACAGTGCACCTTTTTTAACCAATAGTATCACTGACGCACAGATACATCGCCCTAACTCTGTGACAGGAGGAGGGCTACCGCACCATGAGCGGGTGGGGCTAAAGAAGCAAGCTCAGGTGGGACTGAGGATAGCTACGTTAAACGTGGGAAGTATGACTGGAAGAGGAAGGGAGATTGTGGATTTGATGAAGAAAAGAAGAGTACAAGAAACGCGTTGGAAAGGAAATAAGGCAAGAGAGCTCGGTGAAGGGTATAAACTGTTTTACAGCGGAGCGTCGGTCGAAGGTAGAAATGGTGTGGGTATTATATTGACGAAGGAGCTCAGTGAGTGTATTGTGGAGATAAACCGGAGGAGCGATAGACTAATGACTATGAGACTGAACTGGGGTAATCATGTGCTCAATATAGTGAGTGCATACGCCCCGCAAATTGGATGCACAGAAGAAGGGAAGGAAGCCTACTGGAGTTCGCTGGAAATAGAAATGGAGAGTGTGCTAGAAAATGAGAGAGTGGTAGTTGGTGCTGACCTGAATGGACACGTAGGAAATAACAATGATGTTACGGAAAGAATACATGGAGGACATGGTTTGGGAGAGGCAAATCGGGAAGGTGAGAGAGTGTTGGACCTGGCTGTCTCTTTTGATATGGCAATTGTAAACACATACTTCAGAAAGAGGAACGAACATTTGATAACTTACAAGAGCGGAGGTAGAACGTCACAGGTTGACTACCTACTCTACAGAAGGTGACAATTGAGTGAAGTTAAGAACTGTAAAGTGATTCCAGGAGACCATGTAACACCACAGCACCGGATATTAGTTATGGAGCTGCTGTTGAGGAGCCCGAGAAAGACACGAGAAACATGTGTTAAGAGGATCAAGTGGTATAAGCTGAAAGAAGAGAAGAGAAGAGAGTTTAAAGAGCGGGTGCTGAGCGAGACCAGTACGCCAGAAGATGTACAAAACTGGTGGCAACATAATCCAAATGTAATACGAACCGTAGGAAGGCTGTATTAGGTGAAACATCTGGTAGAGTGGGGAAAGATAAAGAAGGATGGTGGTATAATGATGACATCCAAGAGTCCCTACAATGTAAGAAACAAGCAAAGAAACTGTGGGAGGAAACTAGGTCGGGTGAGCGGAAGGAAGTATATAAGAACGCAAAGAAACAGGAAAAAAAGGCGGTGGCACTGGCAAAAGCCCATGCATGTCGTGATCTGTATGAAAAACTAGAAACTCGAGAGGGGCAAAAGGAAATATTCAGGTTGGCTAAAAGCAGGAATAAAGCCACAAAGGATTTTACTCAAGTGAAACAGGTTAAAAGAGAGGATGGGACAGTACTGCGGAGAGAGAAAGATATACAGGTTAGATGGAAGGAATATTTTTAGGAACTATTAAATGAGGAAAACCCTAGGTTGGTCCATGAGGATGGACTACCGAATATGGCGATGACGAGGAAGGTAGAAAGAGCGGAAGTGAAGAAGGCGTTGGATAAGATGAAGAGTGGTAAAGCAACGGGTCCTGATGAGATACCGGCAGAGGTATGGAAGGCACTTGGCGATGAAGGAGTGGATCTCCTGCATGATCTTATGGAAAAGCTCTGCGACCAAGAGGTGGTCCTGGAGGAATGGGGTGTCAGTATCATAGTACCCATATTCAAAGAGAAAGGGGATATACAGGAATGCTCAAATTATAGGGGTATCAAGCTGATATCCATGAAGGTATGGGAGCGAATTGTGAACTTAAGGCTGTGGGAGGAGGCAGGCGTGTCGACAGAGCAATTCGGTTTTATGCCCGGACGAAGTACGTCTGATGCTATTTTTGCATTACGACAGTTGGAGGAAGGGTACAGGGAAGGACAGAAGGCATTGCACATGGTTTTCATAGACTTAGAGAAGGCGTATGATAGGACACCGAGACAAGAGGTTTGGAGGTGCCTGAGGGAGAAGATGGTCCCAGAGAAGTACGTCAGATTGATATATATATATATATATATATATATATATATATATATATATATATATATATTATTAATAATAAACGTTACTGCAATTTGTTTTGGCAGAGATAAATGGATTAAAAGTAGTTTAAAATAAATAAACACTCCCTACAGAATAAGGAAGATATTTACGTAACTTCCCCGTTTCTACTGGCTAACCTTATACTTAGTCGTACTACACACTTTATATACATATACTCGTATAACATCATTCCAAATTTTTGCGGGCATGAAGTGGAATTATAATATGTCATTTGACAGATCAACACTTGGATTATCTTCCCCAAACAGTTTGTGGTGAGTTACGGTTCCCATTCCTTCTAGATGGTTGGTCGATGAATTTTCTTTTCCATGAATGATGGCTGTTTCTTTAATGTTTACATCCGGAAGATAAAGATGATTCATCATTCCATTCTCTACACCTTTTTGTTGTACCTGTGCGTATTAAGTGAGAATAGGGTGATTAGACATTCGAATTATGATTTGTAAAATGTCTTTACTTTAGTAGTATGATGGCATTTGGCCAGAGGAATTTGAGGTGCTTTAAACAAAGAAATTGTTTTTGATTTAAAATGTGTTTAACCTGATTTTGTTTTTTGTGATGTTCGGATTAGTTAACATACGAAAGCGGTGCGACAGAAATACACTTGAAGAGGCAATGTGGTATTGATTATAATAATACGCTTTGAGAGTACAAGGCAATTTCTTGTATGTTTTGAGGTTTATGCATACTCTTGTATGAGTCTATTTCTGACTTTTAAATTTTTTAATGCATGAGTTATTTATTTTAAGTTTTCACTTTTATTGTTCGAGGATATAAGGTTCAAAATTGAGTGTCAAACTCTATAGTCATAAGGCGACTTTGCTATTTAGTTTTTACCTGTAAAGTACATGTATATATATATATATATATATAATATATATATATATATAATATATATATATATATATATATATATATATATATACACACACACACAGAATATCAGTCTGTGTGAGAATGTTACTCCCCTTGCAGCTAAAACTAACGGGGCCACGAGTACGACGGAACGCGCCGGAACGCTGCGTAAAAAGTGCCGTTTATCGTACTCGAATGTTTATTTGTTTGATTTTGTTTTAAACCTCTCTCATGAAAGACCATGAAGTCTTCTAAAGGAAGACCAGGAACGCGAGGATTTTTTAATTTTTTAATTTTTATTTTTATATATATATTTTTTAAATTTTTATAATTTTTTTTAATTTTCAATTTTTTTAAATTTTAATTTTTTCCCAAGGAGGAGGGGGCCCCGCAAGCGGCCCTGAAGGGGCAAATGCCCTTCATTAAGGACGGTGAGGAACTTAAGGAAGGGGGCCCCCCTCATAACGGAGGCGAAGGCCTTTAGGGGCAAGTTTCAAAGCACCTCAAATTCCTCTGGCTAAATGCCATCATACTACTTATTTTCAGTGTGATTAGAAAGTTTTTTTGCGTGTAGAAATTACCTGTGGAGTTGAAATATTTTCACCACCAGATCGCGCAAATCGTCCATACAGTTTTTTGATGATGAGGGCAGCAAGTAGCGGAAGAGGAGTCATTAAGTACCCGCAGGCAGGAAGAACTGCGAAAAGAAAGTTTCCTATTAGCCAGTGGAACATCTCATGTTCACGAGCAGCAGTAAAATTCTTAGTGAAAATAATTAGACAGTCATAGCATGATCCGGTCTCGCCCCACTGAATGTCATTCCCATTTGATTCCGCGCCCAGGAGTGGGAGAGCTGAGGGTGGGAATTTCAAGGGAGGCATTTTCAAACCCGTCTATTCCCATTTCATGCCATTCTCATTCTCATCCATAGCTTTCCCACTCTGGTCCAGGTCAGGTCAGATTAGGTTAGGTTACGAAATAATAACCATTCCCATTTGGCAACTTTACTGTGGATGGGAATGGAGTGACTGTTTCTCAAATCAAGATGTACTTTTCTCAAATGTGGATTTTCCACTATGTGCAATTTCATGTGGGTGCCACGGATGAGATGGGAATGTCATTGAGTGGGAAGTAATCGCATGATCTTACTGACCAGAGGTACGTTGTAACTATGTCGCAACACTGCCTCCCTTATATAAGTTCAGCAAGGTCAATCTATGTTTGGTCCGTTCAGTAGCTAGATGGGTGATCGTTTTCTGAGTTCGGATCCCACGTAAAAGCTGTAGATCCCCTTCATCACGTGACTTTTGTCGTTACGAAGTAGCTTAAACAACTGCATATATTATTATTATTATTATTATTATTATTCTCAGCAATTTTGAAAATCTTTTACAAATTCACTTTGTTAAAACTCCTTTACTGCCACTGAATGTAAAGATAACTTGGTCAAACAAATTTAATTTTATAATTATCGCGTAAGTGAAATAAGTTTGATTATGCAGCATCCATGTTGTCACGAAACATAATTGTCCATTTTCACGATGGTAACTTTTAAGTTTACCCAACTTTCGAGTTTACCCAAACATATGACCTCACTTCCTAAGTACACTAGGTGAGCTTAGGTTATTTTAAATTAGGTTAAGTTGGGTCCAGTTAAGCTACACTACGTTAGGTTTGGTTAATTTCAGGTTAAAAGAGCGCCGATCGAAGTGACTTGTCGACGAGCTGGGTACACCCCCAGTCATAATCTAACAAAGAACAATTTTTTTCGTTCATGACGCATCATGACTGTATTCATATTTTCATAATTTTAATATTCCGAACTCGTTAGGCGTTTTCCAACAAATAATTTCGTTAGTCACCAGGAAAATTTCGAAGAGGACAGTTATAAAGAACGATAAATGACAAAGAGCCCTTTGTAGTCTTAGATGATAAAATATAATTAATATTTCTTTAAGAATGGAAAATATATATTGACAAGTATTGGGAGTGATTAAATGTGTAGGCGTTTATAATTAGTCTACGTTCTCCCGATTTCTAAAATTTTATTAATGGTGGACACCATAAACCGCATCTATCCTTTTTCTTACGGAGTTGTTGCATTTCATGTTTGTCGTCTTACTGAGGGCACTGAGATGTCGGTAACGCCACCAACCGGGAAAAATAAGTCCCCTTTAAAAGGAGAACTAGGTTGAACCAAATGCATTACATGCAGCAGGCTCATCACTGCACCCACTTTCCCATTTCTCAGACTGGTTTCGCCCAGCCCATGGTTGGTTTTTTTTCTTATGAAGAGGTATCACAAAAGCTAAAAGTCTATTTTGTTAGATTATGCCTGAATCCTAAACCCTGAAACATAGATACTTCTAACCAGTATACAGTAATTTAAATTTTAAAAAAAATGACTGACTGAAAAAAATAATGTTATGCCACACCTCCCTTTTCTTATGATTGGTTATTAAATACATTACCCCAACCAAACAAACTTAAAACAATTTCACCTCCTTATAATTTAACCGGTGATTTTATAGTCTGTAAATGTTACAAAATTAAAATTACTTACTTAAAATAAAATTACACCCGAAATTATTTAATTTTCTCTTGTAAACTACAACCTCTTCAACAAAATTTCAAAATACTAATCGATTTAAAGGCTCCTTAAATAGCTTCAAACACTAAAACGGAAATAAAATGGTGAGGATTTCATGAACATCTAAAAAAAAATGTTTCAGTAGTTAAACTGTTCCTGAGATTTAATTTAAAAATCTAATACGTAAATAAGTCACAAAATATGAGAATATATTTGAAAATAAATATGACCTTACGGGCTAAGGTTATAAACCTGCAGCTTCACGTGGGATTTGACCTCATAATGTAAATGCGGAGGACGGTCTCCAATAATCCATTCCTTATTAATGCCTTTGTAATAGTGTGCGAAGTTATATTTCGCCATAAATTCAACAATAAAAATGCAATAGTAGAGTGGTGTATATATATATATATATATATATATATATATATATATAGGCGAGGGGGCGGTGCCCCTGTGAGTTCAGGTGGAAAAGTGGAAAAGGTGGGGCTAATACCCGTGAGGGGGGCAGGTGGGCGGAGTGACAGGGTCCCTGAAGGGAAAGTTGCTTAGGACGGTTAAAGGGGGTGATTGGAAGCGGAAAGGGGTGAGGGAAAAAGGAGAAACGACGTAAAGGTAAGGGTAAAGAGGGGAGTGAAAACAGTTCCTTGTTATCAGTGCTGTACATTGATCTAAATCAGTACAATCGATCTGGAAGGGTTATTAAGGCTGAGAGTGATGGATTGACCGCATCTTGATAAGACTGAAGAAAAAGATGCGAAAATATGTATCGAGCCATTATGTTATTAAGTTGTTTATTAATTAATGTATTATTTATTATATTATTATTATTATTATTATTATTATTATAACAGAGGTTCTTATCAGTACAATTATTCTAAAAAGGTCATTAATGTTGACAGTGATGAATTGCTTTAGCTTCGCGTAACACAGGGGTTCTTAACCTTTTTAAGCCTCGGGGTTAGCTCGGCGACCAATGACTTCAAACAGTTCACTCGTAATAGATAATAAAATAAATAATAATGGTAAAATGATTAGGGATAACATAAATAAATGATAAATGACAATTTAATGACCCAAGTTTGGGTCGCGACCCAGAGGTTAAGAACCCGTGGCGTAACAGGACCCTAAACTTCGTATGCATACATACATATATTTAGGGTGGTGCGAAAACATGCAAAATTGAATTATTCTCCTCTAACCCCCTAAAATTGTTGAATTTAGTAAGAAAACACTCAATTCAATATTTCATCGAAAGCAAAGAATATTTAGAGGCGTCACACTGAGGTTGAATTTTGTCACAGTGTCCAATTTTAAGGACACCTTATGGTTTGCATATCTAACAAGTGTATTCACAATGGGGCATGGGTCTGATTAATCAGTTAATCATCGTTTCGAATTTAATCATTAATTAATCAAAAAATATTTTCAGAAAATGATGGGAAATTATTAATTTTCTTCATAATTTCAGCATCATTTTATCTTAAATTTTGTAATGTATCACTTGAATTTGACATCTTTTTGCATGTGTAAACTGTCTAATCCGCCAATGCCTGATTTCTTGAACTAAAGCAAACTAAATGTTTGAGTAAAATGTTTTCTCCGGTCTTATCTCACGCAACAGAAACAATAAAGCTCTTTCTTACTCTTTTCAGAAGTATTTAATTTTTAATAATTTTTAATCAGTTAATCATTGTTTAATCAGAAAATTTCATCATTCATCACTTTTTCCTAAAAATGATTAATTAACCATGCCCTAATTCACAATATTATAGTCATTTTTAAACATGAGTATTCTTAATCATTTGATCGTACGCCTGGCACTTATGTGCTGCTTCTTTCAATTATCGTACGTAATTGATTTGGGCGTTGCTGTTGATTTTTTCATCAGTATGTTGGTAGTATTCCGCACGATTCAGTGTGTGAGTGATAGGTATGTATAATTATATATCGGTATTTTAAAATAAAATAATGCTTAGGACAAAATAAGTTACAATTTTCACAGTGTTACTTATGCAGTGTTTATTATGTAGTGTTACAGTGTTCCTTATACATTTGCATTTTTTCCACAGATCTGGTTGTGTATTATGATTCTTTCTGAAGTGAAACATTCCACTCGCCAGCAAACAGAAGTTTGGCTTGTCGACCAACCAGCACTTTCTATTAATGGCCGCAAACTACCCTGGAAGGGGGACGTGTTCCAGCGGTTTTTTTCCTCCATAAGCAAGAGAAAAAACCATTCGAGAAACCTCCACACTCGTCGTAAGGGAAGTTCAAAAGTTCTGGGACATGGCGCGAATTCCTACTTCGGATGAGCAGCACAATATCAAGAAGGTCGAAAACCTTTTTGAGGAATGGCGTAAACCACTTAAGGGGCGAACTCGGCGGTCACAACCGCAACTGCAAAAGGAGCGGATCTTCAGTGAAGGGTTGGAAAACCTCCTCGCGATATTGCTCGCGCAAACACCCTCCACATGATCCTCAACGAGGAAGACAAGGAATTTCTTCTGGCTCAGAGGGAGAAGTGGAGGAGGGGATACATGTCGGGAATCGACAAAAAACTTGCAAATAGAGAAGCTTGCAGGCGTCATAGGGTGGAGGTTGAGAAGGAAAGTCACCAAAACGAACTTAAGAGGCTTCACTGACGTTAGAACTTGCGTCTAGTTCTAGTAGTAGTGAATCAGAGATTGCTGAAGAAGCAGGGCCAAGTTGTGCTGATAAAGCCGAAGCAGGGCCAAGTTGTGCTGATGAAGCCGAAGCAGGACCAAGTTGTGCTGATAAAGCCGAAGCAGGGCCTTCAGTCCAAATGGAATCTCGACTCCCCAAAAGGAAAATGAGGAACATCATCACTCCTATTCTGGTTTCTGCAATGGATCGCACAAAGATAACAGACCGAAATGCTGCCTATCTCCTCTCAGAGGCGGTATCTAGCCTTGGTCATGACCCATCCAACTTCTCCATCAGCCGAAACACTATTCGTCGGAAGAGAATACAAGTGCGAAAGGAGATTGCTGCCGCGATCAAAGACTCCTTTGCTCCCAGTACGCCCCTCACTGTCCACTGGGATAGCAAATTTGTTTCCGACCTTAAGGGAAAAAAGAAAATGGACCGCCTTTCTGTTATCGTTTCCGCTGAAGGGATATCGAAGCTCCTTGTCACCCCAATTCTGCCTTCAGATACAGGAGAACATATGGCCAAGGCTATCCTTGAATGTTTGGAGGAGTGGGGGGTTAAAGACCGAACACAAGGAATGTCTTTCGATACAACAGCAAGCAATACGGGGCTGAAGAACGGCTGTTGCACACTTCTGCAGCAGAAACTCAGCACGAGTCTTTTCCACTTTGCCTGTCGTCACCACGTAGTGGAAATTGTAGCGGGTAAGGTATTCACAGAGTGCTTTGGCTTTTCAACGAGACCTGATATCCTTCTCTTTAAGAGATTCAACGAAAAATGGAGTAAATTAAAACAGATGAATTTAGCCACTTGGATTTAAATAAGGAAGACGCCGAGCATCTCCGAGATCAAAGCAACACGATCATCATCTTCTGTAAAGAGCAACTGAAGGATGCTCAGCCACGAGATGACTATCGTGAGTTCCTTGAGCTCAATCTCATCTGCCTCGGTGTAGCTCCACCTCGGGGTTACCATTTTAACCTGTCCAGGCGCTTTCCATCACGCTCGTTGGATGGCTAACGTAATTTATGCCATCAAGATCTCTTTCTTTCACAATCAGTTCCACTTCACTAGGCAAGAAAATGCTGGCATCCAGCGATTCGTCATCTTTACTCTTAGTGAATACGGCCGTGCGTGGTTTTCTGCTCCAAGAGCATCTTCAGCCCCGAACCACGACCTCCATTTTCTGAAACGTTTAGTGGAATACAAGAATAAAGCTATCTCTAAGGTGGCCATCAATGCTTTATCTCGTCACCTCTGGTACATCAGTGAGGAGTTGGCACCCCTCGCCTTCTTCGACCCAGAGGTTTCAGTGGATATCAAAAGAAAGATGAATAAGGCCTTAAATAGGAAGACTTCTCAGGATCCTCCCAAACGAGTTGAGGTTAACGTTGCCACGTTGACATGGACCGGATGACTGTCGCTGACTTCATCACAAACAGCTCCAGGAGCTTTTTCCAAAAGCTTGACCTCCCCAGAGAATTCCTAAGTGTTGATCCGACTGAGTGGGACAGTCGTCCAGACTACAAAACTGCATGCAACCGAGTTCAAAAACTTTGGGTAGTGAATGACTTTGCAGAGCGAGGTATCGCCCTCATATAGGAATATAACCAGATCCTCACGAAAGATGAGGAGCAAAAGAAATTACTCCTACAGGTGATCGACATAGGCGTATGGGATGGCACTTTACTGAGGGGTCGGAAAAAATTTGAATTGAAAATTTTCAGGGTGCCCTGATTTCCAATTTGGCCTGAAAACTTTCAGGGTGCCCTGATTTCCACATAAGCACTATGTGTAGCATAAAATAACACAAAGGTTAGAGATGAGTAACATATATTAAAGCCTTTTTGATATAAAAATCATTACAATTTACAAAAATGAGATAAAATTTTGCTACATTTCTAAATTTGCCCTGAAAATATTCAGTATTTGCTCTGAAAATGCTCAATTCTCTAGTCCGGGGGGGGGGGGGCTGTCGCCTCCCCAGACCCCCCGCCTCATACGCCTATAGTGGTCGAA
Organism: Bathynomus jamesi; assembly: GCA_023014485.1. NCBI lineage: Eukaryota > Metazoa > Arthropoda > Malacostraca > Isopoda > Cirolanidae > Bathynomus > Bathynomus jamesi. Next base: position 279,886 of record JAJOZX010004491.1, read on the forward strand.
GAGCATCGTCAAAAGTTTCCTGACGCACGAAAGTCTACACTGGCCTCGTGTCATAACTAGTCAAAAATGAGTAACCATGTAACACCTCTAAATTTATTCGGATTTGTATGAAACTTCACAAATAGTGTTTTCTCAATACAGTATATTAAAAAATATTAATGGGTGAGATTTTCAAAATTCCTAATTTATTTTTTGCCTATATGGTTTTGCACCACCCTAATATATATATATATATATACACAAACTCAGAATGGTTCCCTGAGAACAATATATGTTAAACACAGACCGTGCATGGCACAAGGAACTCTTCTGGGAAAATTAAATCCACTATAGTCCGAATAAGTAATGATAAATGACAAATACCATAGTTTTTTTTTTTTTTTTTTTCTTTTTCCTTTTTCATGATTTTAGCCCGACGTGGGCAACGGGTCTCTCGCAAAGAGATCCCATAAATATAGCTTCCCTCACCAGCTATCTGCAAAGCAGACAGGATCCAGCTTTGGGACGTGGATCTAGGGTTTAAAGCAAACCTAGATCCCTACACTCAGAACCTCTATATAAGTAAAAGACTCGTTGCATTCACGTCGTGTTGAATAAATCAAAGAAAAGGGGGTAACTATTGTATTTTTAGCCAAAAAAACCAAAACTTAAACCTCAACCGGGACATTGAGCGTCCACTTTTCAAGGCACGAAACACGTCCGTTTAGTATACACAAACTCAGAATGGTTCCCTGAGAACAATATATGTTAAACACAGACCGTGCATGGCACAAGGAACTCTTCTGGGAAAATTAAATCCACTATAGTCCGAATAAGTAATGATAAATGACAAATACCATAGTTTTTTTTTTTTTCATGATTTTAGCCCGACGTGGGCAACGGGTCTCTCGCAAAGAGATCCCATAAATATAGCTTCCCTCACCAGCTATCTGCAAAGCAGACAGGATCCAGCTTTGGGACGTGGATCTAGGGTTTAAAGCAAACCTAGATCCCTACACTCAGAACCTCTATATAAGTAAAAGACTCGTTGCATTCACGTCGTGTTGAATAAATCAAAGAAAAAGGGGTAACTATTGTATTTTTAGCCAAAAAAACCAAAACTTAAACCTCAACCGGGACATTGAGCGTCCACTTTTCAAGGCACGAAACACGTCCGTTTAGTATACACAAACTCAGAATGGTTCCCTGAGAACAATATATGTTAAACACAGACCGTGCATGGCACAAGGAACTCTTCTGGGAAAATTAAATCCACTATAGTCCGAATAAGTAATGATAAATGACAAATACCATAGTTTTTTTTCCTTTTTCATGATTTTAGCCCGACGTGGGCAACGGGTCTCTCGCAAAGAGATCCCATAAATATAGCTTCCCTCACCAGCTATCTGCAAAGCAGACAGGATCCAGCTTTGGGACGTGGATCTAGGGTTTAAAGCAAACCTAGATCCCTACACTCAGAACCTCTATATAAGTAAAAGACTCGTTGCATTCACGTCGTGTTGAATAAATCAAAGAAAAGGGGGTAACTATTGTATTTTTAGCCAAAAAACCAAAACTTAAACCTCAACCGGGACATTGAGCGTCCACTTTTCAAGGCACGAAACACGTCCGTTTAGTATACACAAACTCAGAATGGTTCCCTGAGAACAATATATGTTAAACACAGACCGTGCATGGCACAAGGAACTCTTCTGGGAAAAATTAAATCCACTATAGTCCGAATAAGTAATGATAAATGACAAATACCATAGTTTTTTTTTCTTCCTTTTTCATGATTTTAGCCCGACGTGGGCAACGGGTCTCTCGCAAAGAGATCCCATAAATATAGCTTCCCTCACCAGCTATCTGCAAAGCAGACAGGATCCAGCTTTGGGACGTGGATCTAGGGTTTAAAGCAAACCTAGATCCCTACACTCAGAACCTCTATATAAGTAAAAGACTCGTTGCATTCACGTCGTGTTGAATAAATCAAAGAAAAGGGGGTAACTATTGTATTTTTAGCCAAAAAAAAAAAACAAAACCTTAACCTCAACCCGGGACATTGAGCGTCCACTTTTCAAGGCACGAAACCACGTCCGTTTAGTATACACAAACTCAGAATGGTTCCCTGAGAACAATATATGTTAAACACAGACCGTGCATGGCACAAGGAACTCTTCTGGGAAAATTAAATCCACTATAGTCCGAATAAGTAATGATAAATGACAATACCATAGTTTTTTCCTTTTTCATGATTTTAGCCCGACGTGGGCAACGGGTCTCTCGCAAAGAGATCCCTGTCTGCTTTGCAGATAGCTGGTGAGGAAGCTATATTTATGGATCTCTTTGCGAGAGACCCGTTGCCCACGTCGGGCTAAAATCATGAAAAAGGAAAAAAAAAACTATGGTATTTGTCATTTATCATTACTTATTCGGACTATAGTGATTTAATTTTCCCAAGAGTTCCTTGTGCCATGGCACGGTCTGTGTTTAACATATATTGTTCTCAGGGAACCATTCTGAGTTTGTGTATACTAAACGGACGTGTTTCGTGCCTTGAAAAGTGGACGCTCAATGTCCCGGTTGAGGTTTAAGTTTTGGTTTTTTTGGCTAAAAATACAATAGTTACCCCTTTTTCTTTGATTTATTCAACACGACGTGAATGCAACGAGTCTTTTACTTATATAGAGGTTCTGAGTGTAGGGATCTAGGTTTGCTTTAAACCCTAGATCCACGTCCCAAAGCTGGATCCTGTCTGCTTTGCAGATAGCTGGTGAGGGAAGCTATATTTATGGGATCTCTTGCGAGAGACCCGTTGCCCACGTCGGCTAAAATCATGAAAAGGAAAAAAAACTATGGTATTTGTCATTTATCATTACTTATTCGGACTATAGTGGATTTAATTTTCCCAGAAGAGTTCCTTGTGCCATGCACGGTCTGTGTTTAACATATATTGTTCTCAGGGAACCATTCTGAGTTTGTGTATACTAAACGGACGTGTTTCGTGCCTTGAAAAGTGGACGCTCAATGTCCCGGTTGAGGTTTAAGTTTTGGTTTTTTTTGGCTAAAAATACAATAGTTACCCCCTTTTTCTTTGATTTATTCAACACGACGTGAATGCAACGAGTCTTTTACTTATATAGAGGTTCTGAGTGTATGGGATCTAGGTTTGCTTTAAACCCTAGATCCACGTCCAAAGCTGGATCCTGTCTGCTTTGCAGATAGCTGGTGAGGGAAGCTATATTTATGGATCTCTTTGCGAGAGACCCGTTGCCCACGTCGGGCTAAAATTATGAAAAGGAAAAAAAACTATGGTATTTGTCATTTATCATTACTTATTCGGACTATAGTGGATTTAATTTTCCCAGAAGAGTTCCTTGTGCCATGCACGGTCTGTGTTTAACATATATTTTCTCAGGGAACCATTCTGAGTTTGTGTATACTAAACGGACGTGTTTCGTGCCTTGAAAAGTGGACGCTCAATGTCCCGGTTGAGGTTTAAGTTTTGGTTTTTTTGGCTAAAAATACAATAGTTACCCCCTTTTTCTTTGATTTATTCAACACGACGTGAATGCAACGAGTCTTTTACTTATAGAGGTTCTGAGTGTAGGGATCTAGGTTGCTTTAAACCCTAGATCCACGTCCAAAGCTGGATCCTGTCTGCTTTGCAGATAGCTGGTGAGGAAGCTATATTATGGATCTCTTTGCGAGAGACCCGTTGCCCACGTCGGGCTAAAATCATGAAAAAGGAAAAAAAACTATGGTATTTTCATTTATCATTACTTATTCGGACTATAGTGGATTTAATTTTCCCAGAAGAGTTCCTTGTGCCATGCACGGTCTGTGTTTAACATATATATATATATATATCATATATATAATATATATAATATAGTGATGTAGGTCACATCCGCATCCGCATCCGCGGAACATCCGCACATTTTCTCGCATCTGCATCCGCATCCGCATCCGCACTTTGGACTGCGGATGTCGTGCGGATGTGGACCGTTGAATAAAACGTCATTAATAAGCGGAAATTATCAAATTCTACTATAATAATAGAACTAGTTCATTGTGCGCAAAAGTGATGCAAGCACAGACGAGAGGCTGTTCTTGTATGAAGTTACTCTCTTGCAACCTCCTTAGATCCACGTTACAAAACTAAGTTATTTCACCTAGTACATTAGAACGAGTTTAAATCATCACTTGGCAAGCAGTTGAAGAGCTTCAATCTCTTGAATCTGTCACTTCGCCACCCACCAAAAGAATAAAAGTTTCAGTGACAGAACCAACACCTTCAACAAGCAATCTATCACAGAATCTCTCTCTCAGTTTCTTGAGTCAAGCAGCGATGACGAGACTACGCGATGTCAAAAGATGTAGTAAAATGATCGAGAGCTATCACCAAGAAAAACGCCTGGCTGCATGTGACAATCCTATTAGTTGGTGGAAAAATACGCAGAATATCTATCCATACTTGAGTAAACTTGCAAGGAAACATTTAGCACGTCCTCCAACAAGCGTACCAAGCGAGAGATTATTTAGCAGTGCTGGATTAATATATGATGAAAAGAGAAACAGACTGGCAGCAGAAAAGGCAGAAAAATTAATGTTCCTTAAGCATAACCTTCCTATAATTAAGTTTGAATATTAAACGATGAACATCTTAGTTTACTTTATTTTAATTACTCATTTAAATATGCCTATAAAACTTTAAACTTAATATAAATAGTTATCAAGCTAATTAAGATCTCTTTCTATAAGGGTGGAGGTTGGGGAAAGAGGTCGGGTAACACAATTATGGTTTCTAATTGTGGCTGAAACTCAACAAATATAACGAATTTATTTGCAGACGAATTCACTAATTGATTTCTATATTAGTTAGATGCTTGCTATTATTTTTATGTTCAGGAAAATACAGCAATTATTGTACAATTAATCAATTATACTACATTATAGCTACAGCTCTCTCTATATAATAACTTTTATATACGTTAAACACAACAAATCTCGATATATCCTAAAAAATAACGAAAATGTAGACATCCGCATCCGCATCCGCGGATGTTGAAATCAAACATCCTCATCCGCATCCGCATCCGCGGATGTGAAAAATGACATCCGCTACATCACTATAATATATATATATATGGGAATGAACTCAGAATGGTTCCCGGAGGTTTTTCATGATACACACAGACCGTGCATGGAACAAGGAACTCTTCTAGGAAAATTAAATCCACTATAGTCTGAATAAGTAATGGTAAATAAATGACAAACACTATAGTTTTTTCTTTTTCATGATGCTAGCCCGACGCGGCAACGCGTCACTCGCAAAGCTGAATCCTATCTGCTTTGCAGATAGCTGGTGAGGGAAGCTCTCATATATTTTTGGAACCTCTTTGCGAGTGACCCGTTGCCCGCGTTGGGCTAGCATCATGAAAAAGAAAAAACTATAGTATTTGTCATTTACCATTACTTATTCGACTATAGTGGATTTAATTTTTCCTAGAAGAGTTCCTTGTTCCATGCCAGTCTGTGTATCATATATATATATATATATATATAATATATATGATACACACAGACCGTGCATGGAACAGGAACTCTTCTGGGAAAATTAAATCCACTATAGTTCGAATAAGTAATGGTAATAACAAACACTATAGTTTTTCTTTTCATGATGTTAACCTGACGTGGGCAACGGGTCACTCGCAAAGAGGCCCCAAAAATATAGCTTCCCTCACTAGCTATCTGCAAAGCAGATAGGATCCAGCTTTGGTACAGGATCTAGGGGTTACAGCTACACCTAGCCTACTATATTTAGAACCTCGATATAAGCAAATGACTCGTTGCATTTACGTCGGATTGAACACATGAAAGAAAAAGGGGGTAACTATTGTATTTTTAGCCAAAACCCAAAACTTAAACCTCAACTGGCAAAATTGAGCGTCCACTTTTCAAGGCTCAGCCGACCTCAGTCCCTCAAGCAACATCTCAATAATACACGAAGCGAATCAACACTTGAGGCGACCTACAATTTCATCTCGCCGGAAGCAAACATCACTCTACCGGCGTCATCCTTCTGGCCCTGGCTTCACTCATCCTTCACCACAATTCGATCGGCACCCGTTCAACAAGTATCTCAACAGGCCTTTAGCACATCCTCCTGCCGGTAGGCCAACACCTCTTCAGAGTTATCTAAGGCGAAACGCATTACGGTCAAACTTCACGTAGGCCCTCGTCAGTCTCCAGAGTTATCCACGTCGAAATCGCATGTCGGTAAGCCTATTGCCGGCCCTCACTCGGCCTACAATGTTTTGTTACGTCGTGCTAGACTATCCAGGATTCAAAGCTGAAAAGTCCACAAATTCAGCCTAATCGCGTAGGCCTTAAAAAGTGTCTTCAATACCGTTCAAACTATTTCTCCCGTTAAGACCGCAGTAGGTCTATTCAAGTGTTGTACCAATACCGTAGTTTTGTATCACCTTGTTATTGTGTTCATTCATATAACTTACTTATTTTGCATCCGATTGTTTATGTGCTCTTTTATGAATTTCATTTTTACCGACCTAATCCATTTACTGTACCATACTGTACTTTCATTATTTCAGTTATTATTGGCTTAATTATTTATTCTGTGTTCACCTCTGCATATCTCATTAGCCTACCTGAATTAGTGTATTTACTTAACAATTAGACTGTATAACCACTTCTTATTGCTATTAATCAGCCATCTTTAACATAGTCTAAATACCGTTATAGAATTGTTAATAACCATAAATACCGTTATAGCACTGTTAATCACTGTGAATAAATAATTGATTTATTTTCCTAATTAAATACAAAACAACAAAGTAATTTCTCTCTCCTTATTAAATATTGTTTGTTTGGGCTGTAGGCACAAGCTGGTGACCCCTAATTATTCATTTCAATTTAATTCATAAATTATAGTAAGCCTATTTTCTTGGCTAAATTAAAGTTAAATTTTCTACTTTTCGAGAGATTAAAATTGTTCCTTTTCCCCTTTCCTCTCCCCTTCCCCTTCCTCTCTTTTCCCCCTCGCACCATTTGTCACGATACTACTAATATTCATATCCATGTTAATAGTGACGACTAACTTTTATATATTACATAATATTGTATAATTAATTAAGACTATATTTATCTTATATTTTACAAGAACCTCCAGCTAAAATTTTTTAGAATAAAAGCCAAAACCTGCAGATGGGAGCTATGGTTTGAATACATTGTGAATATTTCATGGAAAGTCTCGTGCACATGAATAGTTCACCAACTTCCAGGGCCGCCGAGAAGGCGGGGAAGCCGGGTTAAATCCCCGGGGCCCGGGCCTCTAGGGGCCCCTGAAAGAGGGGGGGATAAAATCTAAAAATATTAATAAAGCAATTGATTAAATAACAAAGAGGAAATATAATTAATGAACATACATTTTATAGAGATTATCATACTGTATGTTTTGAATAGTGACTCGGACATATAATCAGTTTGCTTGTTATGTACACAAAACACATTCATAATAAAATACTGAGTAAACAGGGGGGGGTCCCATATACCAATCCTTCCCCGGGGCCGTGGTAACTCTCGCCGGCCCTGCCAACACCAAACAGAGGATAGCTTTGTTAATTAAAGAATTTCATTATTCAATTTCTAAATTTGGAAATGCAAAACTGAAAGACGAGTTTGTACGCTATGTAGTAAAGGACGATATACGTAGTTTTTAACGAATATACTTAAAGTGACAAAACTTATTAATTAAACTGCTGCTCCAACTGAACAGATTAACGTGTTTCTTTTTAAAAATTTATTCTGATATGTTGGCAAAGAATACAAAATAGGTGCTGGATTTCGGTTTGAGAAGCAATTTCCATCATGATTCGGATTTTATAATTTTTTTTATTTCTTCTTATATCAACGTTAATTACTCGATCGTGTAAACTGAAAACAATGATAAAAGTGTCATATATTCCAAAACTGAACAAGAGTTATGAAAAATTCTGATTTCTTTTTAAAGCAGTGAAACCAAGCAGAGATTAGAAGTCCTGATGATGTTTCAGCAGCAATTCAGTTCCCTTATCACTTCTTAGGTTTTACTCGACACCGCTTCACACGCGCCATTGTTTGGGTTTAATTCTGTAATGAATCTTGCTTTCTAGTCGTAAATTATTTTTACATTTATTAACTACAGTATATGAATTTTTAGTACTCTAAATTTCTAAAACTACTTTCCGTGAAATCACGAAAAAACTTCCCATTTTTCTTACCGACTGCGAGGTCTCCAGCCGGCTGTTCAAGCGTAAATTTGAGGATGATAATGGCGATATTGGCATTTTGAACTCCTGTTTCGATGCTAATCGCGATAGTTTCTTTCCAAGTTCTTCTAGCCAGGGAAGAAATAATGAGACCGGAAAGATACCCGAGCAAAGGTAGAGCGAAACTAGCTACAATAATCTGCAGAAGAGATGAAATTTGTTAATGCACCTACGATTCTACGATAAAAACCAGTATGAACGTATAGTTTTGGAAATAAGTCTGTCGAAAAATTGATTTTCGGAAAGCTACGAAAATTACTAATTAGTGATTTTTGTTTTTCATTTAATATTTTATTCTTTCGGCAAAAATAAACTTTTATAAACAAAAGAAAAAATTGTAATCAATAATTTTTGGGCATTTTTGAATTTTTTTTTTCTGTGAACTTCTTTATCCAACCGTACATACTAGTATTCCACATTTAATGTCGTGTACACAGGATACATGTTAAGTAAAACGACAAATTTGTAATACTTTGAGTACAAATACTTGCAACATATATTGTACTTTAAGAATAGCATATTTGTCTATAAATATTAGAAATTAACATCATTATACTATTCATAACTTTGGACATAATTGATCCCTTAAGCATGCAGTACAAGTAACTTTTTACATGAATTGTTTGCCTTTATTGTACTTGTCAGGACTCCAAAATTCTTCATAGAAAATTAATTCAGAACCCAGTAATTAAATTTCAAACCAGAATTGTCTATGCTATTAAAAGAAAATATACTGTATATACAATTTGGATTCACAATTAAGTTCACCCTTCGAAAACATTAAAACTCAAATCTTTATTTTCAAGCCGAAAAATTCATTACGAGGTAGGTGCTATTATCTCCGAGAATCTTACACAAAGTGAATTATGGAAACGACTTTGTATGCCGTCAAACATGAAACATTATTTTAGGGTACACATTTGGAACACTCTTTACCCAAGTGACTGACGTCATCGATACTTCCTCTGTGGGTTAGGTTAGGCTACGTTAGGTTACATTAGATAAGGTTATTGTTAGTTAGGTTAAGGAAGTGTCGATCAAACCGACTTGTCCATGATGTGGGTAAAACTCCACCTGACCATCTCTAAACACACAGTCGTCTCACAAGATTGTCAAACCACAGTCACCAAATTTTTTTAAAAACGAATAATTATTACATGGATACTTATATATTTTTAAAAAACTAAAGTGGAAAAAAATTATTTTAAGTTTACGAAAGAATTTATGCTATAAAACAGTTATTTCGCTATTTTTTTTATTACAACAAAGATAGGTTGTAAATATTAGAAAAGTTTCCATCCCTCTAATAGTGACGTGTGCACAATAAAACGCAAATCTCTTTGATAAGCAATAAATAACACAATTACAAACAAAACATATCAAACTCGGGATTAGTTCCTGAAATGATAAAAATCTCGTACAAGAAGTGACTTAAGGTTTTAGGAAAATCAAAGTTGGACAAATCAACGGCTACGTTTTCACCACGTCGCAACACCGCTTCTAGTTAGATGAGTGAAAGAGTGAAATTAAGCAACATTGGGTCTGAGTAGTAGTTGAATGGGTGACCAGGACGGTCCGTTGTTTGGATCCCACGTAAAGCTGTAGGTCTCCTCCGTCACATGACCTTTGTAGTTATGGAGGAGGAAATTAAACAACCCTAGATATATTTTTCATTTTCTAAGTTAAAACTAAATTTAAGAATCATATGAAAGCACTTTTTAAGTCTTATTTTTGAGCTTTGAGTCGTATTTTTACCTTGGACAAAAAAATCAGACACCTTCCCAAACTATACCTATCAAGTAATGATATAAAGTTTGAATGGTTTCAGAGGCATTATGTCCATAAATATTTATTGAATTATACAGTATAGTAATGCTTAGTAGACTCTCCCTTGGCTTTAATTACTTCTGAAACCTTTAGAGCATGCTGTCCACAAGATTTTCGCACGTGTCACTTCTAATTTTGCTCATTCCTCTATATAAGTCTTGCTTGACCGACCGACATGTGTGATTCCAAACAGTTTTATCCGAAACTCCCTAAAGATGTTCGATGGAGGCTTGGAAAGAAATTGGAAGAAGTTAACTTGCGTATTGTTGTAGCAATTTCTATAGCTTTCAAAACATAACATAGGGCGTCTTTCATTACATGACATAGGGAATAGAACATTCACTTTCATGGAAGTTAGTTGTAGTTTATCGATGGAGGGCTTTAAAGCCTGTTCTAACATATTTTTATATGTCATGAAATTCATCGGGTCTTATACAAAAGTCATTTGCAACTCTAGGTTTAAGTTACAGGTATCCTCAATCCTCCTCTTCGCGCACAGACGGCTCCAGGAGTTCCAAAAGTCTGCCAGCGAAAACGTGAAAACTATAGTTCGTACATGTGATTTTAGTATATTAAAAAAAAATACTATATATATATATATATATATATATATATATAATATATATATATATATATATATATATATATATATATATCCTCACCTAAAGACGTTACTAACTGACCTCAGAATTATTTTTGTCGGATGAAAGCGCTTTGCGCAATCCTTAGGACTCCAACTCTTGTGTTTTCTTGTCCATTGGTCTTTTCTTATACTTAACTGGACTTAGACCAAGTAAAGATTTTATCTTGCTCTTCATCCTCTGAGGCCATCCTCTACATGTCTTTCAGACTCTTTGAGATAATACAAGAGTACGAGTACAAGAGTTAGAGTTGCCCTAACTTAATGAAGCCCACAATAACTTGTCGATTTTATGTCACGACGTCCATCAGATGTCATTATTCCGGTTTTAAATGTCTGTCATCAAGTAAGTTTTCAACTCTTTCAGAACACTTCGTTTTTGCGGAAATGATATTTTGTTTCTTGGGATCATTAAATTTCATTTGGACCGCTCTTCTTGTGTATTTCAGCTTTTCTGCAATAGAGCAATGGGAAATTCCCCAAGAGAAGAGGAGCAGTATTTAAGATCTTTCCTCTCTAGTTACTCTCCATAGTTTTGGATTTTAATTTGACCTGGAATATTTAGCTTTAACTGCAATAGAAAATGTTCCTTAGTATCTTCGGGTATACAGAACATGGAAACCTTAATGACGTATTCAAATCCTCACCCAAGCATATCTTTTCTCATGGCCTCATAAAAAATTTTATTTCAGTGAAAGACATAATAGATTGTATGCTTTCTGTCAGTTATACATAAAAAACGAAAAACAAATTGACTTAATGTAAATCATATAAATCTCAATGCAATTTAGTAAGTACCTAATTTTTTGTCCAAGGCTGTATATGTACAATGTGTCCGTAAAGTCATGGTGGGATTTTAAATAGCTATATTATTGCAACGAAACATGATAATGAGATGAAAAAAAGGCAAATTGAAGAACAACTCTAAAAGAATAACTTTATTTAACGTAGTTCGATATGGGCTCCTCCGGTAGCCCTGCAGACATCTATGCGTGATTCAATTCCCAGCCACCACACGCCAAGAACATCAGGATGACGGATGCGATAGCTTCCGTGATTCGCTCGTGCAAGTGATGAATATCCCTAATGGTACACTGTACACGCTTTGCTTGACGTAACCCCACAAATAAAAGTCCAAAGGTGTCAGGTCCGGAGAGCGTGGAGGCCATGGCTTCCATCCTTCTCTTCTATCCATCTCTGTGGAAATTTTTCATTAAGGAATTCTCGAACAACGTTGGCATAGTGCGGAGGAGCACCATCTTGCTGAAAGATGACATTATTGTCAATAAATTGGGGTACTGCAAATGTTCCAACATAGCGAGGTAGTTGTTGACGTCACAGTGGGTTCCGCGAAGAAAAATGGGCCAATCACTCGATCTCGTGCTAGAGCACACCACACATTAACTTTCGGGCTATTACGCTCATGTTCAACATAGGCATGTGGACAGCCTAGACTAACTACGAGATAAAGGTTAAGCTTAGCCTAGACTAACTACAAGATACAACTTTGAGAGTTGTTCTTAAATTTGGCATTGTTTCATCTCATTATCATGTTTCGTTGCAATAATATAGCTATTTAAAATCCCACCATGACTTTACGGACACACTGTAGATATGTTTTCTAATGTCTTTAAGTTGATTTTACATAATTTATTATTATTACATGATTAAGATGTGAATTAGCATAAATTCGAATTAACTTACTTCCCAGTCAATTATTGCGAAGACGTATCTGTGCGAATAAACGCCGAAACTGAAGATGAAGATAATATTGAAAATGGAAAAGGGAGCCAATACTCTTGTCTCCAAAAACTTTGCTAACCTAAAAGAGAAATGAATAAAATATAAATTCTTAAATTATTGTAAATATTATAAATACTTTTGACGAACTTTCGACTAAAATGGGAGCAAAACGCGTGTTTAATATCCCATCCACGTCATAGTCCTTCGATATGTACCTTGGACCTTCTCTAACACATTCTTTCTTCGTGTCATTTACTACAACATACGACTAAATAACCATAAAACAAGGACGCCCACAGGCATAGGCATACTAGGCACGTGCTACAGTTGACGTTTCTGTTGGATGATATAGATGAACATTTTTAATAAACTATAATAATGAATGGATTATGTAAATAAATTGTGTGCTAGCAGTTTTATAATAATTATTAGTTTAAATTATTCCTTAGTGCTTTATTACATTTACAGCCAATTTATGTATGTGATGCAATATACTGAGTTTGAGTGAAGCATGAATAAAATGTGTTATCGTATTTACCCTTGTTTTCAATATCTGAATTACATAGTACCCTGTGAAATGTACAGTTGCCCACATATTTAATGTTCCTCGCCTCACAGACGACTCCGTACATGTGGCAACGCCGCAGTGTTAGTCAAGGTACCCCAACTGGGGGAAGGTGGGGTGGAGGGGGGACAACCGAGTCGAAGTCTGTGTTCATAAAGATAAACAATTAATATGATCGTGAACAGCGTTGAACTCCATGTAGTTTATTAGTCTTATACAGTAATAAGGTTCCATTGTGATTACTGCAAATCTATATGAACAACTACTACAAGAGAACTTTTTATATACTAGTGAATGCTGCTCGCCTGCAGGAAATTTTCGCGTTTTTCGCGAAAATATCTAGCAGGCGAAAATTTGACAATTTAAACTAATCTTTGGAAGATAGTAAGAAAATAAAACTTAGATCATTAAAATACTTGGATCACCTGAAGATCAGGGCCCCCATGTATTCTTGTTTTTCACTTTACAGTACCATATATAATAATAGATTAAATTGAATGCCCGGTTAGGTCAACTGTACGCCCTTGACGATTGGTTAGGTTAAGTCGTGATATTTTCGTTAGTTTTAACGAAAATATTACTTGGTAATTGAGGCTGGGGGCCCTGATCTTCAGGTGATCCAAATACTTTATTTGAAAAGTAAATTCAGTATATTGTAATAAAACACTGTAAAGTAAAAGCAGTAAAAACATTTTGGAACAAGTGTAGTTTACGTCCCCCTGTGGTGCCTAGTATAGTTTACGTTCCCCTACATTATCCTAGTGTATTTTACGTTCCCCTATATTATCCTAGTGTAGTTTGTGTTCCCCAACTTTGTCCGCGTATACCTAATCAAATAAAACGTTAAAACTAACAAAAACATTACGACTTAACCTAACCAATCATCAATTTATATACAGGGTGATTCGAAAGTCAGGTTACATAGGGAAATACTGTATTATGTAATGATACAGGGGAATAGTCACATCACATGTTCGATATGGCCACCGTTAACGGCAATACATTGGTGCTGGTTAAGTGTGCGGTCTACCTACGATTGGTTAGGTTTAATCATGATATTTTCGTTAAAACTAACGAAAATATCATGACTAAACCTAACCAATCGTCAAGGCGATTGACAATGGGATGTAAACAAACAATTAGTAAACAAGATAGAAGCTATAATTAAAGGTAGACCGCCGAATCGTAGGAAGACCGCACACTTAACCAGCACCAATACATTTGTGCAGCGAGCTAGGAATATCACATCAATGCGCTCCTCCTTCGATAACATCTCATAACTATTTACCTGCAAAGAACAGAAAAGCCTATGTAACCTGACTTTTGAATCACCCTGTGTGTGTATATATATATATATATATATATATATATATATATATATTGACGATTGGTTAGGTTAAGTCGTAATATTTTCGTTAGTTTTAACGTTTTATTTGATGGATTCATTTGAAAAATGTCTCCTAAAGATCCTAGTATAGTTTACGTTCCCCAACTTTGACCTAGTGTAGTTGGTGCTACTGTAGTATGCGGTCTACCGTTAAGTTTCTACTGTAGTATGCGGTCTACCGTTCAAAATATTTAAAAGGAATTGAAAATGAATTGAAAGGAATTATAATTTAATTTACACAATTAAGGAATTATTAAAGAAGTTAAACATACTACTACCGCATACTTAACGGTAGACCGCATACTACAGTACGCCCTTGATGATTGGTTAGGTTAAGTCGTGATATTTTCGTTAGTTTTAACGAAAATATCACGACTTAACCTAACCAATCATCAAGGGCGTACAATTAACCTAATAATAAAATAATAAGAAGATAAGAAACTATAATTAAAGGGTAGACCGCCGAATCGTAGGTAGACCGCCGAATCGTAGGTAGACCGCATACTACAGTAGCACCGTGTAGTTTGTGTCCCCTTTTGCGTCAGGTCAGGGGGACGTAAACTACACTTGCTCCAACATTTTAAATGGATCACCTAAAGATCAGGGTCTCCATGTATTCTTGTTTTTTGCTTTGCAGTACCAAATATAATAATAAATTAAATCGAATGCCCGATTAGGTCATCTGTACGCCTTTGAAGATTGGTTAGGTTAAGTCGTGATATTTTGGATATTTTCCAAATGGACGACCCCATGGAATTTAGCTGAAAATTTGTATACTAATAAATTTTTATATTCTAATAACGAAAATGACATTATTTTCCTGGAGAAATACGCGCAACATACGAAAAAATTTGTATTTATATGCGCACTAATTTGCATGGCGCATGACCGTTATCTAAATCATGGGATCTTCTATCTACTTGTGAGTTGCCTCCGGTCAATTGAATGCCCGGTTAGGTCAATTGAATGCCAGGTTAGGTCAATTGAATGCCCGGTTAGGTCAACTGTACGCCCTTAAGGTTAAGTAATGATATTTTCGTTAGTTTTAACGAAAATATCACTACTTAACCTAACCAATCGTCAAGGGCGTACAGATGACCTAACCGGCCATTCATTTGACCTAACCAGGCATTCATTTAACCGGGGGACACACAGCAACCTCGTATCCGGGCGTCATGAGCGGTGTAAACTAGATAACGGTCGTGCATCATGCAAACTAGTGCGCATATAAATGCTTTTTTTCGTATGTTGCGCATATTTCTCCAGGAAAATAATGTAATTTTCGTTATTAGAATATAAAAATTTATTAGTATACAAGTTTTCAGCTAAATCCCGTGGGGTCGCCCATTTAGAAAAGATCCGATATTTTCGTTAGTTTTAACGAAGATATCATTTGGTAATTGAGGCTGGGGGCTCTGATCTTCAGGTGATCCTTTCAAATTATACTGTATTATTACTGTATAACAAGAATGTCATGAATACCGCTAATTTCCCAACCCTTCCGAATGGTCTCCCTTATTTTGTGTAGGTTATCCCATGCAGAAACAATCCATTTAGCATGAATAGGTTTCAGTGTGGAGAGCTTCAAATCTATCTTACCGAGAGATTCATTTACGTTGAGTGCTGCTGAAACTTTATCCGCATACCAAGAGGTAAAACTTGCCTTGATATACGACCTCAACCTCGACCAATCACAGTCCAGAATAAATGTAATTCATGACGTCATTTTAATCTGTAAGATTATAACTAGCAACTGTTGACCGCGAAATTATGATGCCGCAAACTCGTCCAAGGATATGAAAGAGCGAAAATTTGCTTCCGCGAAATTAACCTGGTTTACAGTATATATACTTATAAACTCATACAATATTATACTAATGTTTGTGAAATGACGTTGATGGGCCAAACCGAGGTGTTGACATGGTTGCTGGCATGATCTATGCTCATACCATATTTCTATACCATATGACAAATACCGACTCTGAAAATGAATCCCGCTCAAGATAAAATTGCACAGTGAGGCCGGATAATTATAATTGGTATGCGGGAAGCAGGCCTCCCTGTAGCTGACATAGCCATGGAACTGGGAATTTCGAAGTCGACTGTTCGACGCTGGGTGTAGAGGTGGCAGGAGACTGGGAATCTGCTAGATCGTCCTAAGTATGGGGCACCAAGAAAGACCACCCCAGAAGAAGATCGGAGAATAATCAACGAAGTGTAGAACAATCCTATCAACAACGCAGTCGCCATCCGGGACACACTACATATGGGCGTGTCAGTGGATACCGTAAGGAGATGGTTGCATGAAGCAGAATATCACCACCGTACTCCTGCCAAAAAAGAGAGGATCGAGGAACGACATCGTCAGGCCAGGCTCTCGTTTGCTCGCCAGCATATAAATGATTTCGCATACTGGAGCAGAGTTATTTTCTCTAATGAAGACGTTTGCCTGTACAACTCACGGCCGTCTTCGGTGTTGGCGACAGGACAACACGAGATATACTCGCCAAAATATTTACGAAGTAGCACAGAGTGGGCACGTGAAGGCGACTGTGTGGGGACGGATACACCTGCAAGGCCTAGGAGAGCTGACTGAGATCCACGGAAGGTTTACGGCAGATCAATATATAGAGATCATGGAGGAGGTGATGCTGCCTTCTGTACGCGCGTATGCCTTGCCCTATCCTGAGCAGATTATTTTTATGCAGGTATGTTGTATTTGTGTGTTATAGAATGTTATACTATTACTGGAGTAAGATTTATGTATTACACGCATTTGTATGTCCGGTTTCCACATTTACATGGGACGAATAATGGTCATAAAATTGTTCTTTAACTCTTTCAGTACTATGACAACACTTTAGGATTTTATTCTGGATAACTGCAGACTGTATTATTTGTATAACGGCGCACAATTACATTTAGCTGAGAGAAACCCCTAATACGAGGGCCACTCAATATATTTTACCCCACCTTTTTTTTTCTTTCCAAGTTTCCTTGTAAGTTCCAGAAATTTTGTACACAAGTAGTTACTAGGGTGGTCCATAATATCACTTTTTAAAATTTTGAATGGTCCAACATGCTAATATTATGGGCATTGGTGCAAGAAACAACATGGTTACCAGTTTTTGGAGTTCCGGTAATATTAGACCCCACCCCCACCCCACCCCCAATTTATATTGCATGGTAAAAAACTGAGTATAAACGACATCTTTTAAGCATTTTTTTAAGATTAATCATATTTAATCTTAAATAAAAGCATACATATTGCATATCAATTTATTCAGAAATCAACTTTGCACATTTTGGTGTATAAATTGATTATTTATTCGTAATAGTATACATAGAAATGTTCTATAACAGCTGATTAAGCCAATATTTTATGTGTTTTTCAGATATCCAATGATGTATATAGTATATGATGCATTTTTCACTTGGTTGATTCTAATCTTATTTTAAATGAATATCATGGCTACTCCTAAGAAATTAAATATAAAGTTAAGAAAAAGCAGTTATGATCCAATTATTGGTAATCTTAAAGATGAACTGATTCCTACAAGACTATTCCAGCTACCATCCCAATCAGATGCACTTCAGCATTTCTATCATTTAAAAAGAAATGATATGGTTATGAACAATAAAGAAGAGGCTGCAACATTTGTACTCAATAAAGTTAAAAAATTCTGGGACTTAGCTGGCATCAAAACGCAAGATATTTCCAAGAGCAGAAGACCAAAAGAAAAGATTCTGACTTTAGTTAATGAGTATGAAACACTGAAAAAACACAAAAACAGGAATACTTTCGAAGATAAAAAAGATAGTTTTTGTAAAAAATTAGATATGCTATTGGATATATCGGCAGCAGATGCTATTGAAACAATAATGAAAGACAGAATGAGAACAACAAGAAACAAAAGCGAAGATATAAAATTCCTTGAAGATCAAAGAACTATTCGGAATATGTACGTCTCCAGCCTTGATAAGTCTTATATAACTCGGACAGAAAGACGAAACCAAAGAATTCGACATGACGTAGAGAGAAAAGAAAAACTCTTAGCAGACATGGATGCAGGACCCAGTGGTGAACAAATGAATATCCCACCTGATGATGACATTCCTATAGATAATGATGAATCAAGTAATGAATCAAATGATTCCGACTTTCAACCTTCGGCTCAAAGAAATCCTAAAAAAAGAATTCGTGTTTTCGATTCTAAATGGTTTCTGACACGGCTGATAGGCTGAATCTCTCGCATAGCCAAAGAACAGTTTACGCTGCAACAGTTGCCTCAGAATTAAATATACATGACATGAGCCTGTCAAAGTCTACTTCTAAACGTTTATGTAAAAATACAAGAGCATCTAGTGCAAAACAACTTACGGCATCATTCAATCCTCTAGAGCTGGGACAGTAAATTAATATTAAAAACTACAACTGACAAAAAAGAAGAAAGAATGGCAATCATTGTTTCTGGTTCTCCGGGTTTAAAAGAAGGCAACATTTTATCAATCCCAACTATAGATAATAGCAAGGGCAAGACACAGGCCGAATGTGTATTCAGAACTATCTCTGAATGGAATATTGATAAAAATATTCGCGGTATGGTTTTTGATACAACAGCATCGAATTCTGGATGGAGACAGGGAGCGTGTAAGATCCTAGAAGAAATGATTGGGACTCAATTACTGTGGCTAGCATGTAGACATCATTATACGAGTGCATTTTGTGCTCAGTCTATACAAGTCTCTTCGGAAGTACAACGTCCCCTGAAAATGAAATGTTTAAAAGCTTCAGATTAAATATTTGGCCAAAACTGGACATAACACTACCAACAAAAACACTAAAATTTAAAAATCGCCAATTGAGAGTCAAAGCTTCTGAGGTAAAAGATTTTCTAAAAGATGCACTTAATTCAACCAGTTCACCTCTATTTCCCAGAGGCGACTACAGAGAATGTGCCGAGGTTGCTCTATTACTTCTTGGGGAAACGTCTCAAACACTGGTGTGAGATGGGCTAAGCCTGGGGCAGTACACTTTGCGAGGTGGATGCCATCTGTATTGTATCCAGCAAAGATGTACGCATTCTCTGATCAAGCTGGGTATGATTCAAATATGATAGCAAAACTAGAGAGAATGTGCATATTCAACTGCCTCTACTATATAAAACCTTGGTTGCTTGCTTCCGTCGCCTGTAATGCACCTGTCAACGATTTAAATCTTTTTAATGAACTCATTGAATATAAAAATTATGATCACGATGTAGCATCCAGTGCTCTTAAGGGAATAAATGGTCAGCTATGGTATCTGACTGAGGAACTAGTACCACTTGCTTTGTTTTCCCGGCAAATTTCAGATGCAGAAAAAAGTCTGATTGCAAAGTCAATGAAGAAAGTCTGTCAAATGAACCCGCAACACCCTCCTCCCAAAGGTCAGCCAATCTTCCCTAAGCTAACAAATACAACTAAGCTGTGTCAGTTAGTTGGTAAGGGTTCTTCAATTGTTTTCCAATGCTTGGGTACTAGTGGTGACTGGCTAAATGAACCTGTTACTTCTTGGAAAAATTGCAAATCTTTCCAAGTTATGGAGAACTTTGTCAAAAATATGAAAGTTGTGAATGATCCTGCCGAGAGAGCAATCAAGCTGATTGAAGATTTCAAAGACAGAATTGTTAATGATGAATCACAAAAACAATTTCTGGTAAAAGTTATAGAGCAACATCGACGCCTTCTTCCAGACTTCAAGAAAAAATCTTTGGCTGAAATGTATAATTATGTTAAGTGAGCGTTTATTGTGTAATGTCATGCAGAAGTATTTATCTTTTTAATTAAACTTTGGTATACATTTTTAATCATTGTAAAAGGAATTCATTTTTGTTTAAAAATAAATGCAAAAAAAAAAAAAAAACATGGGGACCTGGAATCAGGTTTGTTCCCACTCGAAATATACTGTAGCTGGCTTGATAAGCTGGTCTAATTTCAAGCCCATCGCCGCGAAGCTGCTTGGGATGATGCTTCAGGGTGGCGGTATATCCCTAGAATATATAATTAATTAAAATAATATATTATTACCAAGAAAAAATAATATAGTCATATGTTTATTCACAGAGAAGCGGAAAACTTTCGTTTTCTCAGTCAAATTTTTAGGTCCCATATAAATTAGGGGTGGGGGGGGTCTGATATTACTGGAACTCCAAAAACTGGTAACCTTGTTGTTTCTTGCACCAATGCCCACAACATTAGCCCGTTGGACCATTAAAACTTTTAAAAAGTGAAATTATGGACCACCCTAGTAGTTACATACCTTTCTTACAAGTTTTTATTTTTACACATAGTCTCCATCCTTTTCTACGGCTTTCTTCCACCTCGAAACAAGGGCCTTTATTCTTGCTGGTAAAAGTCTGCTGGGTTCCGCTGGAGCCACGTCTTAACCTCCTCAACAACCTCATCGTCACTCTGAAACTTTCTTCCACGAATAGCAGCCTTCATTGGCCCAAACAAATGGAAGTCTGAAGGTGCCAGATCTTGGCTGTATGAGGGGGGGGAGGTAACACAGTCAAGCGCATTTTTGTGATGGCCTCTCTTGTTTGCAAACTGTTGTGTGGTCTTGCGTTATCGTGCAAAAGAAGGACGTCTTCCAGTTTTCTCTCCGGTCGAACTCGCTTTATACGTCTCTGAAGTCTCTGTAGGGTAGCAATATATGCCTCCAAGTTGATTGTTTGTCCTTTCTTCTTAATGCCTACCAGAATCACCCCTTTCATGTCCCAGAAGATGGTGGCCATAACCTTTCCTACAGAGGGAGTCATTTTGAACTTTTTCTTGCGTGGGGAATCTGCGTGATGCCACTCCATGGATTGGCGTTTTGTTTCAGGTTCAAAGTGGTGTACCCAAGTCTCATCCCCATTCACAATTCGTGAAAGGAAGTCATCCCCTTCTGTCTTGTATCGAACCAACGACTCAGAAGCAATTTCTTTTCTTTGGGCTTTGTGATCTTTAGTCAGTTCGCGAGGAAAAAACCGTGAACACACTTTTGAGTATCCCAGTTGCTGAATTATCGTATTTACACTTCCTTCACTAATTCCTAGTTCCAGTGATAGGTCCTTGTATGTGACGCGCCGATTTGATCGAATGATGCTGTTAGCACGTTGCACAGTGTGAGATGTCACAGTCGATGCCGGGCAACCGCAGCGTGGCTCACCATCGAGGCTGGCTCTCCCTCTCTCCGATGATCTCACACGTTTAGACCAGCGTCCAACTGTGCTTCGATCAACAACAGCATCTCCATAAACGTTTTGTAGACGTGTGTGAATATTTCCAACTGTTTCCTTCTCTGCGGTTAAGAAGTCGATAACAGCTCTCTGTTTACGACGCACATCACTGTCAGACGCCATTTTCGAAGCTGTGTTAACCATCGGTTTTATACAAGATCGTTTATAAGCGGTTTTATACAAGGAGGGGAGGTTCAAAGTGGAAAAATCCGGTTATGTGAAGCGCAGAAAGTTCAAACTTACGCCCAAAAGACATTTCAGCCTCATGGCCTATTATTTAGCTAGAAAAAATGGTGGGGCTAAATATATTGAGTGCCCTTAGTATATATATAGCCGGTGAAATAATTATATATATATATATATATATATATATATATATATATATATATATATATATATATATATACCGGGTGGACGAAAAAAACCTGGACACTTTTGTTTTTCCTACAAATTTCAAACTAGTCAAGCTAATACATCCAAATTAGTACAAGATGTAGCCAATAGTATAGTTATCATGTGCTAAAAATTTCAATGGAACTCATATAAAACTTACCCAATTGAAATCGATGCTGTATTGGCCCCCCCATTTTCTTGAATTACGGCCAGTACTCTCCTTTTCCACTGATCTATGGTATGACTTGATTTTGTCTTCGGACACCATAGGCCAAACAACCTCAATTCTTTGTCTAAGTGCTTTCAGGTTTGAAAATGGTTCTCTGCGACCATGGTACACCAATGACTTCAGCTCATTCCACACGAAGTAATCCAGAGGATTTAAGTCAGGGGAATTTGGTGGCCATTCTTCACTTTTTAGGAATTCAGGAATGTTCGCCATCAAAAATTCTTGGGTTGCCTTAGCTGAATGAGATGGTGCATTGTCTTGAACAAAAATAAAATCTTCGTTCGGATACAAGGCTTGGCATTCTGGTAAAAGTTCTCCGAGGTGTTCAATGTAATTTTGCAAGTTAATTTTTGTTTTCTGTAAGAAACACCACAAGATACCATTAATTTCTTGGAAACTCGTGAAATTGGATGATAAAGACGGTCTGGCGGGATTTCCGATTTTGAAGTTAACGCATTGACTCAGTTGTTTTTTCGATTTGTTGATACAGTTAATGTAAAGTCGGACTCATCTTGAAAAAACATGCGTTTAATGTCTGCTAAATTAAATTTCCTGTGCAAAGAATTACACCTTTCTAACCGTTTTCCCATGGCTTCTTTTGTTATTCTTGGGTATTTATTCCCTCGGTGCTCGCTAAAGTTCATAATATGATGTTAAATGGGTATATAATTTGGGGTGTGACATCCCCAACATTTTTTATTTTATATTTGGAGAAAAGTGGTGCATGAGAGATCTCACTTATTTTATCAACCCTCTCCCCTTTATCATCCACCATTCCTGCTCACGAAACGTATCCCCCACCCCGCTCACAAAATGCATTCCCCACCCTTATCTTCAGGGCCGCCGAGAGGGCAGGGAAGCCGGGATAAGTCCCCGGGGCCCGGACCTCTAGGGGGCCAGGAAAGAGGGGGGATAAAATCTAAAAATGTTAATAAAGCAATTGATTAAATAACAGAGAGAAAATATAATTAATGAACATACATTTTATAGAGATTATCATAGTCAAACTGAAACAGATAAAATATTATCTACGGTCCACCAATGCCCAAGACCGACTGACAGATCTGGGAACCATTGTAATTGAAAGCCAGTTAGCCTGTACATTAAATTTCATCAGAATCATTTACCACTTTGCTTGAGAGAAGGCAAAGAAAGTACACTTCTAATTATGAAAATCTTGCAGTAGACAATTGTCTTGCCTGCATGGACTGGTACTGCATTTGTAAATTGTATGCTGATAATATAATTAATTCGAAAAATAAAATGGTAATTTTCTTCTGAGTTGTTTATTCATACTGTATGTTTTGAATAGTGACTTGGACATATAATCAGTTTGCTTGTTATGTACACAAAAACGATTCATAATAAAATACTGAGTAAACAGGGGGGTCCATATACCAATCCTTCCCTGGGGCCCGTGGCAGCTCTAGACGCCCCTGCTTATCTTAGCACTACCACACCTAGGGTGTGTCAATTTTAGTAAAGTCAACAATTCAAAAACTACTAATGCTCAAATGATGCTATATTATCTAGCAAACTTAGAAATATCTTTAGTGTTGTTTAAAAAAGCCATTTACCTACTTATATTTGACCATAAAGGTTTGAAATATAACCTAAATATGACTGTAGCATCGTATATCAATGTGCCATTGATATGTGTGGTCAACTTTGGTTATTTTTGGTGTGCAGTATGGTTTCTAAGTTTCACATAGTCACAAATGCTGGAGTTTTGATTGTGAATGCATGTGTTTTTCCTCCTTTTTGACAATTTTGATTACTTCGTAATGTAAATATTGTGTAATTCAAATTATTCGAAATGTTTGTGTGACCCAAACTTTCTGTATATTTTGATATGATAGATATATGAAATTGTCATTACTTTGAATAATTAAGTCTTGCACCTATAACAACACAACCTTTTATCTGAGCTTATAGGAAGATATTACGAATTTCAATTAACGCAATTTTATGTAATTATAATCAGTAGGCCTATCCAAATTTCAATGACATTTCTTTTGTTCACAGGTCCACAGGATGAGTCAGAAAGAAATCAGAACCCGAAGCAAATCAAGTGGTCACCTAAGTCATTTGGTGGGGACTGGGAGGGAACTTCCCCCTGCTGAGCTACCCACAGCCAGAGATCTACTGAGGTATGGTTTGTTGAGGAGAGAGATGAGTGAGGAAGACAGGAGGAATTACCCAGTTAATGACCTGAGTAACAACGGCATTGTTCCAGGTAGGGCCGGATTAAGACCTTTAGAGGCCCTAAGCACTTAAAAGATTTTGGTGCCCCATATATATGTAATTCAAAATATAAACAAAAATAAACCATAAAATAAAATTTTATTTTTTGAAATGAAACAAAACTTACAGTAAGATGGAAAATAATGTTTATTTTTGTATACTTCCACTTCATTTATATTTGAAAAGTTTTCTCCTACTTTTTTTAATTGCAAAGTCTTTGATCAGATCTCAAAACTAATCTTACGTAACACATCTGCTTCTATACTTAGTAGAGATAAGGCATCCAGCCTGCTTTGTTGCATAGTTGTTCTGTTGGTATTTTTAATATACTTCAACTGAGAAAATGAACGCTCAGCTGAGCAATTTGTGACCATTAATGTTAAAAATATACGAAAGGCAATTTCTACATTTGGGAAGGCACACTCAATATTGTCTTCTACAATTATTTTATAAAGTTCAACATGACTGAATCTTGTTTTTACATTTACTATAGCACACGAAAATATTTAATCTATATGTATTTTTAATATGGCGCTCAAAGATTTGATATAAACAAAATAATAACGCAAAGCGTAAAGTGTGTGATTACAACGAAATATATTTATTCTCTCAAAAGGGTTGTTGTTCACTACAAATTCAAACAATGAAAAAAAATAAATACTATATATGAATATATATAATTCAGTTTTCAACAGCTTATAGGCTATAAGCCGCGATTATAATAGTATAATAAATCCGTGGTAAATCCGACAATGGAAAATTTCTGTGGTGCCCCCCTTCCCTTGATGCCCTAAGCACGGGCTTATTTTGCTTAATGGTTAATCCGGCCCTGGTTCCAGGGCTACTGGCTCAGTGGAGAAAGGCCAACGCTCTATTCATAGGACCTGTAATCAACGCTGAGGTCAGGATCAGGGCTAAAGTGAAGGCACTGTGGGATGAGGCAGTGAAGGTGTCCATTGGCAATGTGAAGCTAGAGGTCAAAGATAGGTTCATGATAAAACTGGACAAATTGGTGGACATCCTGACCTGTCACTGTGTGATCAGGAGCTGCAGTGAGCTTGGGTGCAACCCTGTCTGCAACAGTGAGGTTCACATTGACTGCAGCTGCAGTAGCGAGCAGAAGATACCAGTGCAGGAGCTTGCCTTCATTAAAGGTCAGAGAGAAAAGGTGAGAAGTGTGGGGGCACACCAGATGGGTCTAGCTTATCACCCTGAGACCAGGAGACAGGAAGCAGTGCTGCAGAGACAGGAGCAGAGAAGGAAGACCGAGGAGAAGAGGAGGAGGAAGGCAGAGGAGTCAGCCAAGAAAGAAGAGGAGTTGAGGGAGGAGTCACTGCCGGAGATGGAGTTGGAGGAGACTGGAGATATACTGGAGGAGGCAGGAAGGAGAGAGGAGGACGAAGACTTCATACCAGAGGCTGCGACAACTTCTTCCTTGCCTGTGGCTAGAAGAAGAAATACAACACTGAAGATATCACTAACATAGCTCTGGCTAGCTTGAGACATCACACTGGCCTGAGAGAGACTGCAGAGATTGCCACTGCTGCCTGGATTGATGCTGGTCTTATCACAGTTTGACACAGCACTGGTGATTGACCACAACAAGGTAAGAAGGGCTCAGGAGAGACTGGCTAAGGACCAGGTCAAGAAGTTTGATGAAGAGATTAGGGAAAATGGCATCACCTGTATCTTCTTTGATGGGAAAAGAGATGACACCAAAGTGGTGATAATGGAAGCTGAGGGCAGTGACATGCGGTTTCCTGGCCTAATTAAGCAAGAACACTACACAGTGTGCAATGAACCAGGTGGGAAATATTTGTGGCATTTTGTACTAGAAGAAACTGCAGAGGAGAGAAGTCATGCTGAGGTTATTGTTGATCATCTGGTGAACTGGCCAAGAGAGAGAGAGGAGCAGACCAGACCCTTTTGGCCATAGGAGGTGACAGTACTAATGTGAATACTGGCTGGGAGGGAGGAGTAATGCATTATGTGGAGGCCAAGCTTAGCAGGAAGTTGGTGTGGATTGTCTGTGACTTGCACACTGGGGAGCTGAGTCTCAAACACCTGGTGACTGCACTGGATGGCAAGACATTGAGCAACAACAAGTGGTCTGGGTCCCTAGGTAAGATGTTAGACACTGCCACTGAGCTGGAGATCAACCAAAACTTCACGAGGATCACTGTTGGTCCTCCTCTACCCCATCTCAGTCAGGAGGTAGTCAAGGACCTCAGTACAGACCAATCATATGGCTACAGAATCATCACTGCCATCAGATCGGGAGAGGTACCTCAGAGTCTAGCTCTCCTGGAGATTGGACCAGTCTGTCACAGTAGGTGGGTCCCCACGGCTCTAAGGTTTTGCAGATTGTGGATTTCCAAACATGGGCTGAATGGTAGGAACCTGAAGAATCTGAGGATAATTGTGGAATTCATAGTGGGAGTCTATATGCCAAACTGGTTCAACATCAAGTTAAATCACAGCTGGGTGGAGGGTCCCAGGCATGTACTGTACCAGCTGGAGCTGCTCAGAAGTCAGAAGAAGGAGGTGACAGAAATAGTGATGCCTTCAGTGAAGAGATCAGCCTGGTATGCACACTCTGAGGCTGTGCTCCAGACAATGCTGTACAGTGAGGTGGAGGAGGAGAGGAGGGAGGCAGTGAAGAGGATACTGGAAATCAGAGGTGAAGGAGATGAGGACACACAGGTAGGAGACTGCAGTGTCAGACCCAGGAAGACTCCTGACATCAACACAGATGGTACCAAACTCTCGGAGCTTATTGACTGGAACTCTGGCGTGACTGAGCCTCCTCTGACCTGCTCCCTCACCACTGCTGCAATCAAGGAGTTTCTGGATAGATCAATGGAAGTTCCTGCATGGCCCACACACACACAGTCGGTAGAGAGGTGTGTAAGGATGACAACTGAAGCAGCACAACATGTTTACTCAGAAGAGAGGAGGGAGGCGTACATCAGTGGCCAGGTAGCCAGTAGGGAGCTCATGTCCAGGAACAAGAGCAAGGCAGACATGGCATCCTTGGCAAAGTTCAAGAAACCTATCTATATTTCTAAGTTTTAATATTGAAATACAATCAAAATGCCTTTAATTGTATGTAATGTATGTAAAATGTAGTTATATACAATAAAAAAAATACTTGCAAAAATTGCTGATTTTTCGTAAACTTCAACTTCAAATATAAGTAGCTAGGAGTGGTCAAACCTGGATTTTAAAGCCATATTTCGATTTAGCACATGAAAATGCATCATTTGGTCACTAGTAGTCTTTGAAAATCTAAAGATTTGATTTTGCTCCCTAAAATTGACACACCTTACCCCACCACCCCCATTTGAAAGATTAAAATTATGTTTTTCCTTTTTCCCGTCTTTTCACTCTTCCCCTCTTTTCCACTCTCTTGACACTGGCACTAGCACTCGTACTCCCGCGGCTTCACACCATTTTTTTTATGCGGGAAAGGGGGGCCAAAGGCGAATGCCCGCAAAAACACCCCTCCCACAGAAGAAAAAGAGAGCCAAAGTCAAAGTCCAGGGTTTCGAGATGCCTGGACACTCTGCATTTGAAGTACTGGAGGTCATAAACAAGGGGAAAGATAGATTGAGGAAGATTGTTCCAGAGTTTACCGGGTGAGCAATGAAAAATTTGAAAATACCGATTAACCCATGCGTTAGAGAGTTGGACTGGACAGAAGAGGAATGCGAAATCAACCATGTTGAGAGGGACGCTTTTTGAAGCGGGTGGAGAAGTGAAGAGTGGAATCATCGGCATAGGAGTGGATAGGACAGGAAGTGTCCTATCCATACATTACTGGTAAATAAAAGAAAAACAGTGGGTGACAGGACAGAACTTTGAGGAACACCACTGTTCACAGCTTAGGAGAAGAACAGCGGCCATCCACAACCACAGCTATGGATCGACAAGAAAGGAAATTAGCGATGAAGGCACAGATAGAAGCATAGAAACCGAAGGAGGGCAGTTTGGAAATTAAAGATTTGTGCCAGACTCTATTAAAAACTTTTGCTATGTCTAGCACAATCGCAAACGTTCCACCGAAACCCAAAGGAGGATCTACAGATCTAAAGAAGCTAAGTCTAACAAAGACCCTAAGATCCACTCTAAGGTTAGCCCGAGAGAAAGAAGAGAATAGGGGGGGTTAAGTAAGTAGCAAAACCTATCATTCGTGGGTTAACATTCATTCAGAAAAAGAGAGAAAGACTCACCATCATCATCCGCTGGCCACTGCCGACAAGTCGGAAAAATAGTCGAAGAGAATAGGAAAGGGGTGAAAGATGAAAAGAAGTAAGATAAGTACGCTTACAAACCATGCAAACACAGTCTTAACTCAAACACTGTCATACCATGCAAACAACAGACATGCAAGAAGACAAGAAAAAAAAAGTATGAAGAGTATAACAAAAAGTGGGTTAGTTTACGCTACGAACTACATCTAAGTTCGTGTAAGTCTATTTTTTTAAATATAATTTTATTGCTGGCATATCACACACTGGCATGTCACAAGCTGGCATTAATCGTCAATAGACTCATCCTCGACCACTACCCCCAGAGCTCCTGTTGCTAATTGTCTTATTATTAATATTTTTAAAATGCCTATCTAAATGGTTTTTAAACATATTAACGCTGGTAGAGTTCACGACGGACGCGAGAAGAGTATTCCATTTATCAATTACTTTAAACGTAAAATTTTTTTTAGCGATGTTAGTAATGAAACGTCTGCCACGTAATTTAAATTCATTATTACAAGTATTGCTGTTATCGAAGGTGAACAGCTTGTCAAAATTAACATTATCGATTTTATTAACGATTTTGAAAACTTCAATAAGCTCCCCCCTTAATCTCCTAGTTTTGAGTCTAACTCTTTAATCTTATCTTCGTAAGACTTGTTGCGTAGTGACGGAATTAGTTTCGTGGCGCGTCGCTGAACCCTTTCCAACCTATCAATATCCTCGGGCAAATACGGGCACCAAAACTGAACGGCATATTCTAAGTGAGGCCTGACTAGGGACTTGTAAAGGGGCAATATAATATTCTTCGATTTAAATTCGAAATTACGCGCTATGAATCCTAGCATCCTATTAGGTTTTGCGCAAGACTCCAGGCACTGGTTCCTAACTTTTAAACTCTTAGATACGCATACACCTAAATCTACTTCCTCGTCAACGATCGCTAACTGTCTATCATCCATGGCGTACGTGTAATTGCTGTTACGAGAACGTATATGCAAAACTTTACATTTGTCTATGTTAAATTGCATCTACCACTTATCCGTCCACTCCATAATCCTATTTACTTCGTCTTGGGGCCTATTTCTATCGTCCATGTTAAGAACTTTACCACCTATTTTAGTATCGTCCGCAAATTTTGACACATTACTGGTCAAGCCTTCATCTATGTCGTTAATGTAGATTACAAATAGCAATGGGCCTAACACTGAACCCTGAAGGACACCGTTACCTACATCCAACTACCTCGAAGATCGCCAGTAGAGCGTCCCTTTCGGAACCCATACTGACGATCTGAAAGAAGCTTGTGAGAAGAGAGGTGTTTAACAATCTTCCTATTAAGTATAGATTCAAAAACTTAAAGAAAGCAAAAAAAAAACAAAGCAATTGAACGATAGTTGGAGGGTTGAGAGTGGTCACCCTTTTTAGAGATAGGCTAAATGAAAGCAAACTTCCAGCAGTTTTCAGCATAAACATTAAAAATAAGATAAGCAGGTTGATTAGATTAACAGTTAATATTAACCTAGCTAGCTTTTAAAATGTCATTATGAGAATATATGTGATATCGGAAATTATAGTATCAATGATGACATCATACTCGTACGTCAAAGTTTGTGTAAAGTGCCGCAAGTAAAGCTCAGACGAAGCACAGTTCTCTTTACCGACTTGACTTATTTATATAAAGATGAATATATGATTTATTAATGAATTCTCAAAAACATTTTTCCCAGTCAGATTAAAATGAATCCTCTCGCAAAAGAAGCAAATTTTTTCATGGCTAGAATATAATACACATTTAATATGTCGAAAAATGTATAGGAAAAAATTCAGTCAATATCGAATAGCTTTTTCTACGGTCCTTATGAAAAGCTAAGACACCCCGCGGCAGAGAACCGGTGATCTTTCTAGCATCATACGACATGATCAAAGTTTTACCAGATTTCAGTTAACCCTTTGTCTGGGTCTGGGTCGAAGACGTATCGTTTCAAATACACGCATTCAGACTTAACCCTGCAAAAACTCCCGGCTTTAAAGGGTTAAAATTTCCTTCATAGACCTACCGCAAATATGGATGTTTTCGTTTTGGAAACGAATTCGCCTGTGACATGTATTTATTGCAAAACACGCTGGACATGTACAGTACTTATGAGAGTTAAGACTTAGTTTACAGTTTTACATCCCAAACTGCCGCCCATACTATTAATAAACTAATAACACCGTTTTCACTTGTAAGTACATGATTCCTGAACTGACTTGATTAACCATTCTCTATATTCATGTGCGTCTATTTGACGTAAAATGACTAAACAGATTGATTGAGTAGTGTTTTTTTTAACCTACTTCGCAACATATAAGGTCGTATGACGGAGGGATCCGTATGACGTGAGATCCGAACCACGGGTCGCTACATAATCTGGACGGAAAAGATGCTTTCCCATCCATTTACTACCCAGACCCATTGTCGCCTAACTTTGTTGATCGACGGGAATCGGCGGCATCGTTGGACACGACATCATCCAAACTAAATAGATACTCTTCCCGAAACACAACCCCAAAATGTTATTGGTTTCTTCAAGTCTTATATTTCGGTTGGGTCTTAGCTGGAGAGCAAGTGCTCTTTATGATCATTCTGTAACTAGTGACAGCCATTCCAGTCGACTGACGAAAATTGACGATAGCGTTAGGAACTATACCACCTGCGAGCGCAAGATCTTGAACAGTTTTCCTTTCACTTTGACCAGAGACGCTTGTGTCCAGCCATGTGGCCACGCTATTTGAACCTAACTCAGTGTCAAATAAGCTCAGACTCATTCAGCAGTTAAAATTACTACATTATTTCGGTAGTTTTAAAAATAAGGATTTTCATAATCATTAAAGTGATGTGATTTTAATTATTAATGGGTCAGAGCATACTTGGTACACGTTTGAGTTAAAATAACTTGCTAACCTTTAGAGTGCACACATATGGTAACACATTACAACCACCAATTGTACGAAGCATCTTTAACAATCTATGAGCTTCTTCTACACAACACTTTCTTTTGGTAACATAAATTCAAGCCTTTCCTGTAAAATCGATTATTCCAATAATTTTTTTTGGGTGCTCATTTTAATGTAGTGTATCTCTGCTGAAGTGAATTATGTTAAATCATGCTATAGGTTGAGTGTAAATTACTGCATATTAACGAGTTTATACTAGTAAAAATTAAAAAAAAACAAGGCAAACTGGGCCATTGGGTGGAAAATAATTGTACTTCATCAAGGGGGAATTCCACAATTGTTTTCCATCTCGATAACTTACACTTTTAAGATAAAAGTTAATAATAGTGGTCAATTTTTTGTTTCATTTAAAAAAAATAAAATGATCAATAAATTCCAAAGAGCCTTTTGTGCCATGATTTAGTGATTTTAGTAAATAGAAGTTGTAAATAAATCTATAAATAATAGTTAAACATGGGACTAGTTGGTGTAACGTATAGAACACCGATTATAAGAAGAGGATATTTTGCCACTAAAATTCATTGAAAAATTAACCTTACTGTAAACAGATTCAAACATGGTGGAACATGGTGGATATGTGTTCCAAGTCGCAACTTGGTAAGGTCTACATAGATATTTAGATATGTAGACAATTAATTATATTAGCCGAAATCCATATTGGGCTCAAAATAAATCTAACCTAACCTAAGCTAACTTACAAAAAAATAATTACTTCGAGCCCAATATGTATTTCGGCTA
Organism: Bathynomus jamesi; assembly: GCA_023014485.1. Classification (NCBI taxonomy): domain Eukaryota; kingdom Metazoa; phylum Arthropoda; class Malacostraca; order Isopoda; family Cirolanidae; genus Bathynomus; species Bathynomus jamesi. The sequence continues at coordinate 312,479 of JAJOZX010004491.1, forward strand.
TTATTATTAATCGTCCAAATATCTAAGGATATACTACACGAACTAGTCCCATGTTTAGCATGGTTAGCATGAGAAAACAAATTTTTTAAGGTAATTACGCTAACCTAACCTACAAAAAACAAATTACATGTGGTTGTATGCTCTATTGAAATTTTAATAAGCAATTTATTTTCTAAAAATAAAACAAAAACTTGTCCACTACAGCATTTCTAACCTCAGCCCACTTTTATTAATGAGAGACTCGTAATTACTATCACCTCTCTTCATTCTATTAAATTGCTGGTTAAATATATAGTGGATCACTATAAGGAAGATTACGAGCTCACTTAGGAATGTATCTCTGAATAAGGAGTCCAGCTACACATGGAATAACGAGTGACACGACCAAGGTTGCGATGTTGTCGTATGGAATTGTGAACGTTGAATTCTCTCCAATAATTTTTGGACCCAATGTCAGCACCCAAAGTGGAATAGTACCTGAAAAGGATAAAGGCTTTATGCCAGATGAATTAAATCTCTCTATAACAATTCTAAACTAATAAGCTACGGTTTACATGCCAACCTCAAACTTAATACACCTGCGCTGTCTATCTTTCTCCTAATTCTACTGACTGTCGAAAACTCTTTGACTACCTAACTTCTAAAGTGGAATACATTCTATCCCACTTTCCTTTTGTTGAAATTTCCAATTTAGGTGACTTCAATGTTCACCAATACCTTGGCCTTCCTCCCATTTCACCGACATCCATGGTGAACAAGCTTATAATTTCTCTATCCCGAATGACGTAAAGCAGATTGTACAGCACACTATTCAGATCCCCAATCGCCTTGGAGTTAGGCCCAACATTCTGTGTTTATTTCTTACCACTCATACTTCTTACTCTGTCAAACTTTTTTCTCCGTTGGGCTCCTCCGATCACAATCTTATATCTGTTTCCTGTCCTATCGCTACAATTCGGCCTTTGGATCCTCCCAAGAGAAGACGCTTTTGGCACTTTGGCGCTGCTGATTGGGAGGCCCATAGGCAGTACTTCTGTGATTTCCCATGGAATCATTACTGCTTCTCTGGCCAGGGCCCATCCGAGTGCGCTGAGGGCATCACGAAAGTGATTCTCTTGGGCATGGAGGCGTACATTCTATGTTATATTCCTACTACTAATGTCAAAAAACCTTGGTTTAACTTTACTTGCTCTAGTGCCATCCACGACAAAGAGGGGGCTTTTAGAAGGTACTGTAACTATTAACTCCTGACTTACTCAGCTTATCTTTTTGTTTGGAATCGTGCAAAATCTGTTCTTTGACTCGCCAAAAATTCTTTTATCAGACAAAAATATCAAAACCTATCCAATTCTAATTCTTCTCGCTCTTTCTGGCATCTAGCCACGGACCTCTCCAAGAACTTTACTACTTCTTCTTTCCCTCCTCTTTTCCATCCCGACGGCTCAGTTGCCGTCTCTTCTCCTGATAAAACTGAACTCTTCATTCAAACTTCCGCCTCCAACTCAACCCTGGACGATTTCGGGGCTGTTCCTTCATCTCCTCCTCCCTCTGACTTTATTTTGTCTGGAATTAGAATCTCCTCCAAAGATATTTTTTCTGCTCTATCTGGACTCAACTCTAGGAAGCTTACGGTCCTGATGGTGTCCCTCCTGTTATTTTCAAGAACTGTGCTTCTGTGTTGACACCCTGCTTAGGCAAACTCTTTCGTCTTTGTCTTTCATCTGGTAGTTTTCCTTCCTGATGGAAGTTCGCTTTCATTCAGTCTATCCTAAAGAAGGGTGACCGTTCTCAACCCTCCAACTATCGCCTTATTACTTTGATTTCTTGTCTTTCTAAAGTTTTTGAATCTATCCTTAATAGGAAGATTCTTAAACACCTCTCTTCTCACAATCTTCTTTCAGAGCGTCAGTATGGGTTACACAAGGGACGGTCGATTGACGATCGTCTTGCATACCTCTCTCACTTTTTTGCGACAGTTTTTACCGTAGAAGACGTCAATAATGTCCCCGATGTGGACGATATCGTTCCATTTAGCAGCGAGACTATTTTGGATGAAATAACTGTATACGAGGGTGAGATTGCGCATTATATCGATAGGCTGAAAGTTAGCAAGGCTCCAGGCCCTGATGCGTTTTACCCTAGACATCTGAAGGATCTGAAAGACGTTATCGTAGGCCCCTTAACGAAGATTTTTAATCAGTCACTTGAAACGGGGATTATTCCTGAAGACTTCAAATTAGCTAACATCACGCCCATTTTTAAAAAAGGCGACCGCACAGTAGCTAGCAATTATAGGCCCATTAGCTTTACGTCAATTGTCGGTAAACTTTTGGAATCCGTAGTTAGGGATCGTATCATCGATCACTTAGAAAGTCGCGATTTGATTAATAGTAGTCAGCATGGGTTTCGACGCCATATATCTCGTTTAACTAATTTGTTAGAATTTGATAACGAAATCGTGCGCGAATACGATAAGCATAGGGCGGCTGACGTTATTTATTGAGATTTTAAAAAAGCGTTTGATACAGTTCCGCATAGAAGTTTAATTGCGAAGGTTAAAGCGCACGGTATACGCGGTCAGGTAGCTAACTGGTTAGAGGAATGGCTTCGTGCTAGGAGACAGAGGGTTGTTGTTAATGGTAGTGAATCGGGGTGGTTGGATGTAGGTAGCGGTGTCCCACAGGGTTATGTGTTAGGCCCATTGCTATTCGTAATTTACATTAACGACATAGATGTAGGATTGACTAGTAACGTGTCAAAATTCGCGGACGATACTAAAATAGGCGGTAAGGTTGTTAACGAGGACGATAGAAATAGGCTCCAAGACGATGTAAATAGGATTATGGAGTGGACGGATAAGTGGCAGATGCAATTTAACATAGACAAATGTAAAGTTTTGCATATAGGTTCTCGTAACAATAATTACACGTACACGATGGATGGTAGAGAGTTAGCGAGCGTCGACGAGGAAGTAGATTTAGGCGTACGCGTATCTTAGGATTTAAAAGTTAGGAACCAGTGCCTGGAGTCTTGCGCAAAAGCTAATAGGATGTTAGGCTTCATAGCGCGTAATTTCGAATTTAAATCGAAGAATATTATATTGCCCCTTTACAAGTCCCTAGTCAGGCCTCATTTAGAATATGCCGTTCAGTTTTGGTGCCCATATTTGCGTGAAGATATTGATAGGTTAGAAAGGGTTCAGCGTCGTGCCACGAAACTAATTCCGTCATTGCGCAACAAGCCTTATGAAGATAGGATTAAAGAGTTAGACTTGCATTCACTCGAAACTAGGAGATTAAGGGGGAGCTTATTGAAGTTTTCGAAATCGTTAATAAAATCGATAACGTAAATTTTGACAAACTGTTCACTTTCGATAACAGCAATACTCGTAATAACGGATTTAAGTTGGGTGGCAGACGTTTCATGACTAATATCGCTAAAAACTTCTTTACGTTTAAAGTAATTGATAAATGGAATAATCTTCCCGCGCCCGTCGTGAACTGTACTAGCGTTAATATGTTTAAGAACCCTCTAGATAGGCATTTTAAAAATATTAACGTTGATTAAAATAATAAAAAATTAGCAACAGGAGCTCTGGGGGTGGTGATCGGGGATGAGTCTGTTGACGATTAATGCCAGCTTGTGACATGCCAGCGTGTGATATGCCAGCCAAAAAAAAAAAAATAGACTAACAAACTTAGATATAGCTCGTAGCGTAAACTAACCCACTTTTTGTTATTCTTTATACTTTTTTCCTTCTCTCCTTACTTGCATGTCTGTAACTCTTCATTGCATGTCTGTAGTTTGCATGGTCTGATAGTGTTTGAGTTCAGAATGTGTTGCATGGTTTGTAATGCGTTCTTATTTTACTTCTTTTCATATTCCACCCTTTTCCGGCGGAGTGGGCTGCATCCTCTACGTCCCTATGGAGTAGAGGACCGGTCTGCAACTGCTGGAGGTATGTGTTGCTTTGAGTTAAGAATGTGTTGCATGGTTTGTAATGCGTTCTTATTTTAGTTCTTTTCATCTTTCACCCCTTTCCTATCCTCTTCGACTATTTTTCCGACTTGTCGGCAGTGGCCGGCGGATGATGATGGTGAGTCTTTCTTTCTCTTTTTCTGAATGAATTTTAACCCACGAATGATAGGTTTTGCTACTTACTTAACCCCTTATTCTCTTCTCTTAACCCCCTACTCTTTCCTTTCTTTCGGGCTAACTTTAGAGTGGATCTTGGGTCTTTGTTAGCCTTAGCTTCTATAGATCTGTAGATCCTCCTTTCGGGATTTCGGTGAAACCTTTGCTATTGTGCCAGGCATATCAAAAACTTTTGATAGGTTTTGGCACAAATCTTTAATTTCGAAACTGTTCTCCTTCGTTTCTGTCGTTCTATCTGTGCCTTCATCTCTAATTTCCTTTCTGGCCGATCTATAGCTGCGGTTGTGGATGGTAGTGGTGTTCTTCAGGGCTCTCTCCTGCTACCCACTCTTTTCCTTTTATTTATCAATGATCTATTAAGTCGCACTTTCTGTCCTATCCACTCCTATGCCGATTATTTCACTCCTCACTTCTCCACCCGCTTCACAAAGTGTTCCTCTCAACAGTTAAGCGCATGATAAGCACAGGACGGCTATGGGGTACCTGACCTCTGATCTCTCTGCTCCATCTGTCTAGTGTCTACTCGTCACAATCTTCCACACGACTATCCCCTTACCTTCAACAATCCACAACTCAATCCTTCCTCTTCTCTTAACATTCTTGGTGTTTCCTTTTCTCGTGATCTTTCCTGGAGAGGTCACATGTACTCGCTTACTTACAGCTTTTAAAAGGTTAGGTGTGCTGTACACAGTTTTATACCACCACTCAGTTGCTGTCTCTGTACAGAGGTCTTATCCGCCCCTGTATGGAGTACGCTTCTCATGTGTGGGATGGCTAAACCCACACAACCATACTTGACCGTGTGAAATTCCCCGCATCTTAATCGCTGTCTCTCTCTCTCTCTCTCTCTCTCTCTCTCTCTCTCTCTCTCTCTCTCTCTCAACGCAATGTTGCCCCACGCTCTCTTAACTCTTTACTATCGCTATTATAACGGACACGGTTCTTCTAAACTCTCTGCGTGCCTCCTCCTTTAAATAGAATTTGCAGTACTAGACATACGACACATTCTCATTCCTTTTCTATCCAACTGTCTAACGCAATGGTTAATCGGTATTTTCAATCTTTCATCTACTCATCCGGTGAACTCTGGAACAATCTTCCTCAATCCAACTTTCCCCCTGTTTATGACCTTCAATCTTTCAATCGCAGGGTGTCCAGGCATCTCAAAAACTTTGAACCTTAATTTTGTTTCTCTTCTTCCAATATGGGGGCATTCGCCCTTAGACCCTTTTTCCTGCAGAAAAAGTATTACAATCGTTTTTTACATATGTAATTGTTTAATTTGACGAAATGAATGCAAAATATTAAAACTGGTTTGAAGACCAAGATTTAATAAATATAAGTAACATTATTAGTCTTACAACGAGTTAACACTTGATCGTTAATATCTGTATCGTCATTCAAAACACGGCAAGGAACAGTGAAGAGTTGAAGACACCAAACTGGATAATGCTCACATTCTTTAAACTTGATCACCGAAAGAGAGGTTAAAATTCGTTAATAAAATATTACACCTTTTATAAAATCAAATAAAAACGTCTCGCCTTCAAAGACTTTTAGTAACGTTCCAGCTTTTTAAAACAGCTCATTGTACGCTATAGCTTCAAGATATTCTGGATTCTCGGTTGTAAAGATTACAGTATATTATCATTTTCCTACATATAAAATACTTGGTTGTGACAACAAATTATCTTTGACAACCACTCATTTCATGATTGCATTAAACATTTAAGTTTGTTATTGGAAACATACGCCTGATTAGCAGAGTCATTGCAAGACTGATTTAACTATTTACTTTGGTGGTCAAGTAGTTCACAATGATATCTGGTTTCTCAATTTTCTGTGTACGAATGTCAAAATTTATGTACAATCATACACATTCTGCATATTTCCTTTAACAAAACATATCCATTATAATACGACAGGAAATGGCCACTTATTTAGCTCGAAAGATGAAATAAACTTTTGCAAGTCCACCAGTCAAATTTAATAATGGTCTCATCTGTATTGTGGTATGTGCTCTACAGATAAATGAGGGGTCCCGCGTCTTACGGTACCTAATCGCCCAAATTAAAATTCGCCAGAAATCGCCTCCAAAGTTCAGCAATATTCTCGCAATAGTATCTCTGTTATTAATAGAGCTAGAACGTTCATTTTTGGCTAAATTAGAGTTCTAAGTATGCTAATGAAGATGTTGATGAGTTTTTGGAATAGATTTTCACATTTTATATTTTATATATATATATATTTTTAAATTTTTTGATTTTCTTATTATGCCGAACTTTGGGTGAACTTTTGGCTGGCGATAGAGGTGAAAAAAGTAGTTCGCTTTATAAGGTTTTCAACTATACTTCTAGTGTCGTAAGGTCATTATAACCCAAACCACGCGATAGAGGAAGGGTGAAAATAGTGATATCCATCAAAAACACGTTTTCGCCTGTGGTGGCGCTTAGGTATCTTAAGACGCACGACCCCTCAAATAAAATAATGCTTATTAAAAACTTAAACGAAAAATAACGCTTCAGCTCTCTCTCACACATATACATATATATATATATGTATGCAGGGTGGCGCAAAAGTCGCGCATCATAGGAATTTTCAGTGGTGACTATATTATTTTTTTCTTTTTAGGTAGGAATGGCTGCGAAATTAACAATAGCTGAGAGGGTGAGTTTGGTTTTAATGTATGAAATACCAGGTACAACAAATCGATGAATCGGTACAGAATTTAAATTCTGTACCGATTCATCGGTTTTCATACTCCACTCAAAATTTTTTATAACGGAAAATAAATAATTTTCTAATAGTTCAGTTAAAATATTTGATTGAAAATGATGTATTTTGTTGATAAAAATGTTTAAAAAAACTTTTTGTTCGAACACTTAACGAAATCATCAAATGAGTTAATGTAAATCTCGAACCCAGAGCGTATACTGTACCCGTATATTACAACTAATTTTAAATACAAATATTTTATGGTCGATTTCCGGGCTGGAAACTATTCGAAAAGTTAACCTTGATTAACCTTGGTTTGGCTTAGTTTGGCTTCCACCCTAATTGTTTATTCTGATGAAGGTTAAGCTCGTCACTCCACCTTAGACCTACGGTTTAAGGTGGAATCCGAATCAGACCCACCAACAGCCCAGCGTCTTAACCACCATAAAATTACGTTTATTTGGTCAAATTTTGCTGAGCAACCCTCACGCCTCTGATAATAATATAAATATATTTAACGCAACGTAAGTGTACTATTTACAGAAACACATTCTCTAAAACTAATTTTTAGGCGTTTGGGATTTGGCTGTAGGTTTTCTTTCATAAAACATACATATGCCATTCATGGAGTCTTAATTAAAAGGTTACTTTTATATTTGATATTACCCGCATGCAACATTGAGAATGTGTATGGGTAGAATACACACAGCGCATAACGGTTCATATAGACTTACAGAACGAGATTTGGGGGTTTATGTCCTTAACAATGAGACAAATAAGTATTCAGTTGTTGTGACACCATTTAACTGTTTCTTAAGGAAATTTCCTTGGAATTAGCAGCTATTCTCTAATGAGTTGACTCAACAAACGAGATTATAAAATTTGCGATTGTTTTCTGCATAAAATCCTTCAAATTTAGTTATGGTTGGTGGTCAATCTGAAATCCTGCTCCTTGAGGGGCCCCCTGAAGGCCTTCGCCTTCGTTATGAGGGGCCCCCCTTACTTAAGTTCCTAACCCATTTATGGGGTCTCACCGTCCTTAATGAAGGGCAGCTGCCCTTGAGGGGCCCCCTTCCTCCTTCGAGGGGGGAAAAAACCCACCTTCTTGGTCTTTCATGAGACGGACAAAATCAAACAAGCAAAACTAGACAAAAACAAACAGACAAAGACAGAGACACGTAATTTTGACCTTATAGCCTTAAACATTAGAAATGAAAACTTAAAATAAATATCGGAAAAAGGGTTTAATAGACATGACGAGAGTGTGTGTATCGACCTCAAAGCATATTATTATATCCTAATATCACATTACCTACTCCTTTGTAATTCCGTTTTCATATGTTAACAAATTGCGAACATCACAAATTAGAAACTCAGACTAAACATATTTTAAGTAAAACACAATTTCTTTGTTTAATATTTGTATTATATAAATTTAAATAAAAAAAAAAAAAAAAATTAAAATTAAACATTTTATTTTCAATTATAGGGGTAACCTTTGCTTATCCAAATTAAATTTCATTTATTCTACATTAATATGAAATGAGGCGAAATGAAATGAATTGAAAAGGCTTATTGGCAAACTATAGCCCATATGATAAAAATGATTAAGATACATTATGTAGTTTAGCCAACATAACTATTATTATTTGTCTATATATATATATATATATATATATATATATATATATATATATGGATGAATTTCACAATTAAGAGCGTGAAACGAGTGAATGTTGCAAATATATATATATATATATGATGAATAAAACCACGAAGGAAAGGAAACACAAAATGGTGCTCAAGCGCTTTCGTCTAATGACATCCTCAGGAACACTGAGGATGTCACTGAGGATGTCATTAGACGAAAGCGCTTGAGCACCATTTTGTGTTTCCTTTCCTTGGTGGTTTTATTCATCATAAATATTTTTCACGTGTTACTTTCGTGAAATAATTTTCATATATATATATACACATTTAACTGCAATGACCACGCAGTATATTAATGTATAGAAACGACGTAAGTATAGAGGAGTGTTCTGCACACGAGGAAGAGAAATAACGAACAAATGAAAAATGAGGTAACCGCCCGGAATCGAACCCAGGATCTTCCGATTGCCGGTCAGATATGGTATCCACTACACCACGGGCCTCGATCAGTCGACTGGTCGAGGCCCGTGGTGTAGTGGATAGCATATCTGACCTGCAATCGGAAGATCCTGGGTTCGATTCCCGGGCGGTTACCTCATTTTTCATTTGTTCGTTATTTCTCTTCCTCGTGTGCAGAACACTCCTCTATACTTACGTCGTTTATATATATATATATATATATATATATATATATATATATATGATAAGTTTTACTGATTCAATGTACAGTATTTGCATAATTCTTTGCTAAGTACGTTAATTGTAATCGGCAACTCAGTTCGCAATCTTGCCAGATTTTCCAGACTAATTAATAATAATCAATTTTAAATGTATTTAATTTTTGTTAGTAATTTAACTGTAACGAGAAATATTTATTATTATTATTATTGTTACTAATTATTGACTATAAATTAGACAGGCCTGCGAGTGACAACTTTGTAAGAGAGATCTTCTTACTAATAACTGACTTTATATGACTCAATCACATTTAAAATTAAATTAAAAGGTTTATTGGCAGACTATAATCCATATAACAGAAACTATTATTAAGTTACATTATGCAGTTAGATTAACATACATGCGTTTAGCGAACATAGCTATTATTATTTACCATCAATTACCATCTTAAACATTATTATTTGTTTATCATCATTATATATATATATATATATATATATATATATATATATATATATATATATATATATATATGTATATATATATATATATATATATATATATATGATGAATTCCACAATTAAGCACGTGAAACGAATGAATGGTGCATATATATATATATATAATATGTGTGTGTTTGTGTGTGTGTGTATATATATTGTCAGATGAATTAATGTACGGTAGGCCTTTTGGTGGTGTTGCTTTCTTAATAAGGAAAAATCTTTCAAAACATATAAAAATTTTAACAAGCGATAATGTAAGGTTGTTAGGCATTGAATTACAAGTGAACAATGATTGCATATTAATTGTAAACTGCTATTTACCATACAACAACGGCAGTAATCTCGATAAATACATTGATTTGCTGTACAAAATTAAGTCATTATCAGATAACCCCAAATATTCTCACTGTATAATAATGGGGGACTTTAACGTACATGTGAACTCAGATTTCTTTGTAGAATTGGGTAACATTTGCGAGTCGGCCAATTTAAGTATAAGTGACGTAGATATATTAGGGGTAGCCAATGGTAATTTTACATACGTTAGTGATATGAGTGGTACCACCAGGTGGATTGAGCATTGTCTCACTAGTAATAATCTAAAGGATCGAATTGTTAGAGTTCATATTCTGCATGATTTTCTTCTTTCTGATCATAGACGATTAGAAATATTAATTAACGTTACCAATTTATGCGCAACACGACTTAACAAGAACTCAATAGGTAAGAATAATCGCGTCGATTGGTTCAATGTTACGATGCAGCAGAGAATAGAATACAAAGACAGAACAAGTCACCTCTTTAATAATTTAGAAATTTTGCACCTTGCCTGTAATAATCCTTGCTCAAATGATTCTCACTGTAAACTCATAGATAGGTATTATAGTAAGATAATATCCCTGTTAAGAGAAGCAGGAAGCCCCCTGATTAAATCTTACAACTATCATACTAAGATTGTTCTTGGATGGAATGATTTTATTGCCCCCACTGAAGAGGGAATCGAAAGATGCCTATGGTTTGTGGTGCTTTCATGGTAGACCCAGATTAGGACCAGTATACTTGAATATGTGTAGAAGTCGGGGTCAGTATAAGGCGGCCATAAGGCGATGTAAACAGGAAGAAGAGTCTATTCGAGCATCAAAAGCCTGTGAAGCTCGCATAAATAACGATAATAACAATTTTTGGAAATTTGATAAGAAACAAACGGGTGTCAAAAATGTCCTCCCTCCGACAATCGATGGGGTGTCGGGGGAGGATGAAATTACAAAGCTGTTGAAAAACCAATATTCTAACATTCTTAACAGTGTGAGTAGGGATAATCTTAAGATAGATTGCAGCGAAACGATTGTGGGAGGGACAAGGGAAAATACTTTGATATCATTTTCTGAAGTAAAGAGGTTAATTAAATAGTTAAAGACTGGTTCTGCGTCAGGGGTAGATGACTTATCGAATGAGCACTTAAAATATGCAAATGACGTAGTATGTCTGCATATATCATTGCTCCTATCAGCCATGCTTGCTCATAGCTATATCCCTGCAGAGTTCATGAGGGTATATATCTTGCCGCTGGTCAAAAATAAGTACGGAGACATTCTGTCCAGCAATAATTACAGGCCTATTGCTGTCGCTTCCTGCTTCTCGAAACTACTACAAAAACTTTTGTTACGCCGATTAAATGATTTCCTATGGACATCTAATCAGTTTGGCTTTAAAAGGTCCCACTCAACTGACCTGTGTATCTATGTACTTAAAGAAACAATATCTAAATACATTGACAGTAATTCAACTATTTATAGCTGTTTCCTAGATATAAGTAAGGCATATGATAGGGTGAACCACAATATTTTATCTGCAAAACTAGAAGACAGGAAGGTTCCCATGTACATATTAAATTTATTGAAATTTTGTTATTCCCACCAATCTTTCACTGTTAGGTGGGGCAATGTACTATCAGAGTGTTTTGGCTCTTCTTGCGGGATGAGACAAGGCTCCTTGCTCTCTCCTATGCTGTTTAATGTGTATATCGACGGATTAATTGTTTCACTTAATGAGGCACCAGTAGGATGTTGTATAGATAACACAAAGATAAATAACTTAGTTTATGCCGATGATATGGTGTTAATAAGTCCCTCTGTTAAAGGTCTGGATCGGCTACTAAAAGTCTGCGAAGTGTATTCGCAGAAACATGATATTCTTTTCAATGTTACAGAAACTAAGTTTATGCAATTTCATCCTAAAAGCTGTAATCAGCCAGCTGATATAAGGTTTAAAATGAATAGTGAAGTAATTGAGGAAGTACAAGAGTTTAAGTATTTGGGTCAAACTATTACCAGCTCCTTGAGTGATGACTCGGATATAAGAAAACAATCTCGAAGCCTGTGTGCTAAAGCGAATATGACCATAAGGAACTTTCGATTCTGTACAAGTGAAGCTAAAGACACTCTCTTTCATACTTTCTGCAGTAATATATGCGGACAGCAACTGTGGGTGAATTATAAAAAAGGTTCTGGCAGAACTCTAAATTTGCTGTACAAGAGGTCTTTTAGACTCTTACATAAATTACCCCCGAGATGCTCAACTTCGCAAATGTTTGCAACCCGCAATGTCCCGAGCTTCCCGGAGGTAACAAGGCGTGCTCAACACAGTCTAATGCAAAGAATTAAGAAATCAACCGACCCGATCATCCAAGCTATCCATGAGTCCTGCCATTTATCCTCTAAGCTATGGACTTCTTGGTACGAAAACGTCTGTCTGTAGCTCCAGTTAATTTCGACATTACAGTATTATTTCTAATCAATTGTATATATTTCTATCCTTAGTA